>CM033802.1:9891100-10197157 GCA_019656835.1 Rhododendron ovatum | reverse complement strand
GGTGCATCTTGTTGTGAGTTACTACATCCTTGTTGATTACTATTCCCTAAAGAAACCAAGACGGTAGTTTGCATTGTATTTTCCTTCAATGTAACAGTGAATTTTTCACTCATGCACGCTTATAAATGCCGAAGGCTACAAATGCCAATAGCATTTCAACTCCATCTACTGCAAATGCCCAAATAGTTTGCATAGTAGTTTCCTGCATCTGAAGTTTTTCCACTTGATTTTGATCACGCTATACAGTTCTCCAGCTAGCCATGACATTTAAGCAAAAACTTCATAAAGAAACCACATTTGAATTTGAGGGGAAAAAAAAGAATGGAAGAACTTCTTTCTATTGAGTGCAGCGACACTGAGATGTTATGATTTGTATGAAGAACATGGAAAAACAGTCACTGCATTTACTATGGTTGAGCATGGTGGATGAAAATCTCAATCATTTTGTTCGCGAATTTTTTGAATCTTCCACCCTCAACACCACTAGAGCTTGCTTTATTTTTGAAGAAATTGCAACCAGTTGAAAGGATAAATCTAGCTGTATCCTCAAGGCTTTTGGATGGGGGTACCTTATCAAGAAATGTCAACACCTTGGCACATCACCACACCCCCCCCCCCCCCCCCCCCCCAAATCCTTTTTTAAACCTCTGACCAAATTGATTTTACGAATAACAATATTATCTCCTCCCATAATTGCTTATTTAATAACACAGTTGTCTTTTATTTGATGAGCTAAATTCTAATTTTCCGGCTTGGGCAGTGTATGTAGGTGCGAAAACGATCTAGGTTCATTATTTTGTCTATGAAGAATATACAAATTTCGTGCATTTTTCGTTCTGTTGACTTTTAACCCCTGTAAGTTGCTTAATATGGTTATATATGCATATAAGCGTTCCATATCATAGTTACATTCTCTACAGTTCTTCTTCCATAGTGATCATAAGGTAATTAATTGCTTCTGTTGAGCACAGCATAATCTTGTAGTGGTCATATATTTGCTCTATACTGTAGTATTTGCAACTTTTAGCTCTTTATGATTCTGTTGAGGAACGCTAATCTATGCTTCCGTACTCAAGTGGAAGATTGATTCTTTACCACTTGTGGATTGCCAATGTTGATGAATTTATACGCGAATCTTTTCCCTTGTCCATTCCTTTACCTTTCACATTTCTCATCAACAGATAATGGAAACTAGTATTTGATAGTTTAAATAGCAACAATAATAAAACACTGGCTGATGTTTCTATGAAATGATCATACCGTTTGGATTTTGACTTCAGTCCTTTTTTCCCATCTGTTTGTTATTTTGTTACAAAGGTGAGCATAAGTGCCTAGCCACAATGAGTGGTCGTGTGACTGATGAGGAAGAAATTGATGTTACAAGATCGCCCTCATCGCGTCACCATGTGGAGAATTTGCCATATGTTCACAAGGTGGGACTGCCTCCAAAGCTGAAACTTTTGAAAGAATTCACATCGACTTTGAAGGAAATTTTCTTCCATGACGAACCCTTGCGCCATTTTAAGGACCAACCAAAATCTCGAAAGTTGATACTTGGCCTCCAAGCCCTTTTTCCCATTCTTGAATGGGGGAGGGATTACAATCTGTCCAAATTCAAAGGTGATCTCATCTCCGGACTAACCATCGCAAGCCTTGCTATTCCTCAGGTACAAAAGCTAATGAAGTGATGAAACTAGATTTTTT
This sequence comes from Rhododendron ovatum, assembly GCA_019656835.1. NCBI lineage: Eukaryota > Viridiplantae > Streptophyta > Magnoliopsida > Ericales > Ericaceae > Rhododendron > Rhododendron ovatum. The sequence continues at coordinate 10,195,453 of CM033802.1, read as the reverse complement.
CGGGAAATAAACTATCATTTCCCTGTGATCCAAACACAACGTTCAGACAATTTCTAACAGTTCATTAACTTTTTGAAACAGGATATTGGTTATTCAAAGCTTGCAAATCTTGATCCCCAATATGGTTTATGTGAGTCTTTATGTTGCTTATGAAAAACCTAAACTTCCTTTGTCGTGATAACTTAACTGAATCGTATTTGTGTCCTCATATACCACAGATAGTAGCTTTGTTCCACCTTTGGTTTATGCCTTTATGGGTAGCTCAAGAGATATTGCCATAGGACCAGTGGCAGTGGTATCTCTTCTGCTAGGAACCCTACTGCAGAAGGAGATTGACCCATCTAATAAGGTTGAGTACCAGCGACTTGCCTTCACGGCTACATTCTTTGCCGGAATCACTCAAGCGACGTTAGGGGTTCTCAGGTATCCTGGTTTCTTGTTACATGACTTTTATGTGGTTTCCTTCGTTTGCTGCCTCTTGTGCATTATGGTCCGGTTTTTCAATTTTTTGGTACTCACCCAACATTAAGGTGTGTCTCGTATGATTTTTTTTTTTTTCCCTTTTTTTTTCACCCAATCTTCATCAAATTTGGATGGCAAACTGTTTCCAAACAATTGTGTCTGGCTCTTTAGTGGAAAACAACCGTCACTTTCATTTTGGTTTTGAAGTGATATTCATGTTTGGTATAATGTTCGTTTTTTATTTTTGTTTTCATTTGAAGAATAGGGACAAAGGGCTGATCTTTGAATAGAATTGGCTGAGTTTGTTGGATGATTTATCTCGTGTCTAGTAAATGCAGAAATTGCTTGGCAACCTGTTTCTGATAATAGAAAACACTAAGAAAATAACCAATATTAAAACGATGAGTATTTTCAAACTTTCAATTGTCTTTGTATCGGAAAACAGGATAATGAAACAATTCCAGACAGACTTCATAAATACAAGGAAAGGAACTTATAGGGGAATTCAAAATGTGAGGTTGGTCAACCAGACAAAGCTAGAACTCTAGATTTGACTTGGCATTTATTTTCAGATTGGGCTTCTTGATTGATTTTTTGTCGCATGCCGCCATTGTTGGGTTTATGGCTGGAGCTGCCATTACTATTGGTCTTCAACAGCTTAAAGGTTTCTTAGGCATAAAAACCTTCACAAAGAATACCGATATAGTCTCTGTAATGCGCTCAGTATGGACTACAGTACATCATGGGGTAAGACTAAGCTCCGTTCTTAGGGGCTGTTCTACTTTTTAAAAAAAAGTAACTTGTTAAAAAAAAAGGTAATTTCAAGTTTAGAAATTATGTATTTACGCAAATAATTTTCCTACCAATATGGATCTTGTTTGATAGATCTCATTGAGATCTTTTAAACAGTGCAAAAAAAAATTGAAAAATTATTTTTCATTTTCGTTATATTTAAATTTGAAATTACCTTCTTTTTGAAAAAGTTACTTTTTTGAGAAAGCGGAACGGGGCCTTAGTTTCATTAAGGCACTGTTTGGATCTTGTATTTATGGGGGAAAAGGAAATGTAAACGTTTACCTATCTGTCCCGTTTATGCAATCAAAATTCAAACAGTGTTTTAGAAATTTATTGCAACCTAAAAAGCTTATTTCTTGTACGTTTCTCTATGCCTTTAGTGCAACATTTTTATTTTGTTTGGTTTGTATTCTTTCTATCCTTGCAGTGGAACTGGCAAACAGTACTCATAGGAGTTTCATTCTTGGCCTTTCTTCTCATTACCAAATACATTGTAAGGTTTCCTGCTCCCTCCCTTTCATGCCTAAGGTTGCAAACAAGCAGAGCTCAACTTTAAGGTGTTCGAGCTCAGCTCATTTGAAATCCAGTGATCTCGAACCGGGCTTGAGCCAAAATATTTGAGCTCAAGCTCGCTTAGTATTTTTGAGAGCTTGAGCTTGTGTTCGAGTACTAAACCAACCAAACCCATATATACAAGCCAAGGTTATCTAGAATGGTCGAGCTAAGGCTAGCTCGAGCTCGGCTCCTTTACTAAACTAACTATGCCGAGCCTTGAGCTGCTTGTAAACAACTCAGTTCATTTGCAGCCCCACTTTCCCTTAATTCTCCTAAAGTTATTCTATGGTAGGTAGGCTTCTGTTTAATTTCTTTCTTAACTGGGACAGGGAAAGAAGAACAGAAAATTGTTTTGGGTACCAGCAATTGCTCCACTGATTTCTGTTATTATCGCAACCTTTTTCGTGTTCATCACCCATGCTGACAAGCATGGTGTTCAAATTGTAAGTACTCATCAAAATCCTTTTCCTTTAAAGGTATTCAAGTTTTCAGTTGTGGGTAATCCTTAGCTAACAATAATCATCAAAATTTGGAAGGTAAACCATATTAAAAAGGGTGTGAATCCGGCTTCTGCAAATCAAATTTTTTTCACGGGCGGATATCTTCTAAAAGGGTTCAGGATCGGTGTTGTGGCAGGAATGATAGCACTTACAGTAAGCATTTCAAATGTTTCTACTACAAGAAGGACATATCTAATCCAATAGAGCTTCTAATGGAAATATTTTGGTTTTGCAGGAATCCGCAGCAATTGGAAGAACATTTGCAGCCATAAAGGATTATGAGCTTGATGGAAACAAAGAAATGGTAGCATTAGGAACGATGAATGTCATTGGCTCAATGACATCTTGTTATGTGGCCACAGGTAAAAAGCAAATTTCGGCAAATAAATCTGAGCTTGTGATGATCAACTGAACAAAGATTCCATTGGATTCCGGAAACTTCAATTTTTTAAAACTTCTTTTGGCAGGATCATTCTCTCGCTCAGCAGTTAATTTCATGGCCGGATGTAAAACAGCCGTCTCCAACATTGTGATGTCGTGTGTGCTATTGTTAACTCTGTTAGTGATCACCCCACTATTTAAGTACACCCCAAATGCCGTTATTTCTTCTATCATCATATCAGCCGTGATAGGACTAATCGACATTCAAGCCATGATCCTCATATGGAAGATCGACAAGTTAGACTTTATTGCTTGTATGGGCGCCTTCTTCGGTGTGGTTTTCGTTTCGGTTGAGATAGGCCTCTTGATTGCTGTAAGGAAAAAGGATTACGGTTTCTGTTTTGTGTATGTTTTGACTACCATTTTTCTTATTTTGCTAATATGTCTTAATGTGACAGGTTGGGATTTCTTTTGCTAAAATCCTGCTGCAAGTGACGAGGCCGCGGACTGCTCTACTGGGGAATCTCCCGAGGACTAGTGTTTACAGGAATATAAATCAATACCCAGACGCAACAAAAGTTCCAGGAATTCTAATTGTGAGAGTTGATTCTGCAATCTACTTCTCAAACTCCAACTATGTCAAGGAGAGGTATTGATGCTCTTGGCCTTTTTGTCAATCTCATGAACTTAGGCTCAGTTTGGTTGGACGTAAAATATTTTACAGCTGAAAATATTTTTCATGTAAAATATTTTACATGAAAATACAAATTTTACAATTGTTTTTGGGTGTTTGGTTGAATTGTAATTTTACTGTTACACAAAATAATAACTAATCTAATTTGCATGGAGTAGTATTAAAGTGAAAGTACTTGATGTTTGGAGGAAGTCCAGGAGAGAGATGAAGGCCGTGGGCCATGGTGTGCCTAGGAATGCAAGGGACGCGGGGGGGCTGCTGCCCCAAGGGGGCAGCAACGTGCTGCTGTCCCGGGCTTTCGGGCCCGCTCCGGTCTCGCTCCGATGATCTGAAACGTTCACTTTGTAGAGCTCGTCGAATAGAATAACTATGCAAAAAATCAGCTTAATTGGATATTATTAAGTGCCTGATCAGAGCCCATATAACTCTCGGTCCATGGGTTACAATGGATTTGATTCAGTGTTTCGGATTTATTCTTTTTAAGATAAAAAGATTCCGATCAGGCACTTAATGATATCCAATTAAGCTGATTTTTTGCATAGTTATTCTACTCAACGAGCTCTACAAAGTGAACGTTTCAGATCATCGGAGCGAGACCGGAGCGGGCCCGAAAGCCCGGGACAGCAGCACGCTGCTGCCCCCTTGGGGCAGCAGCCCCCCCCGCCTCCGGAATGCAAGTGGGTAGAGAGAGAGTCTTGAAGTCAGTTAGAGAGAGAGAGAGAGGGGGGACCTTTTTCCATGTGTGTATTGACGTGGCATGTGTATTGACGTGGCATGAGGGAATACGAGAATCCCTTTGTCGAGCAGTTGTTCAATAGAGGTGATGGTCGAATGTGCAAAGGGTGCGTAGCGTAGGAAATTGACTTACCGGTTTTTCGGCTGTAAATTGTTTTACGGCCAAAGGTGTAAAATATTTTCCAAAAAAGTTTATTTTTCGTGCATTTGAACAACCAAACAACGGAAATTACGTAAAATATTTTTGACAAAAATATTTTACGTCCAAACAAACGGAGCCTTAGTTTTTTTGTATTGAAAAAGGAGGAAAAAAAAAAGTACTGCATTTGGTTCATGGATTTGCGGAGCGATCAGTTGAGTGAAAGGAAAAGTTCAAGACAAGAGACAATATCATAATGATTAGAGATGTTAAAGATATTACTGTGGCTTTGTTTGTATCATGAATTTAGAAAGGGATATACGTAAGGAAAGGAAAAGATAAAATGATTCTCTTCCATTATAAATCATGTTACAAATCGATAATCCAAACAGTCTTATTGGTGGTCTACTGTAGTCTTAAAGAGGTTTCGATTTTGTAACTAGAGTTGTAGACGAGGAAGCACCGACACTTCTAACTGCTTGTCATAGGTGTGTCAAACATTTCGGGCATAGGTATGGGACATGCCACATGGCGTGTCCATAAATTTAATTGTCCTCAAATAGGAGATGCACCAGGGACACATCGAGAACACCCGTGTCTCAACTTGGACACAGATAGAAACATGAGGATCAATTGATAATAGTGAAACCTTATCTCGGGGGTATGCTATTCCAAAAATATTAGGACAGAACTTCAAATAAATAAATTTTGAACAAATAAAACCCTCATTTAACTTGTAAAATTTTGTAAAGACAACAATAAGAGTTGTAAAGACACTCCCTCCGTCCCAATTTAAATGTGAGCACTTTATTTTGGTGTAAGAAAATTAAAATAATAATGTGTAGAAGATATTTTTTGGAAGTTTGCATGAAAATGCACGAAAAACCGTAGAAGACATTTAAATTGGGACGGATGGAGTATTAATTTAGTTTTGGTTGTTACCATATGTTTGGGTAGACTGAGATACAGACATAAAAGAAGGAAGATTGGCCTTTGTGTTACATGAATATGGCAGGATGGAATGTTCTTACGGAACTTGATTTCTATCCTAATATTACATATTTTCTACTATCCCCCACCGTGTCCATGCTAGTGTCGGTGTCCATGTTTCTCAGGTTGTAAGTATATGCTGACTTTCACTTTTCCATTTTGCTCAATCATAGATGGTTACCTTGAATGTTAGGAGTATTTTGTAAGACATGAAAATACGGTCATAACATCGTTTAACTTTTGGAACCTGATTAATAGTAAACCCCATTTTTTGCAGGATTTTGAGATGGCTAACCGATGAGGAGGAACAAGTGAGAGCAAATAAGCAAACCAGGATTCAGTATCTAGTAGTCGAAATGTCACGTAAGTGATTTTCCATTCCTCTTATAGTAATTTCCAACCAAAAACTTTGGATAGGCACAGTGATAGTCACCTGGCGACCAGGGCACGGAGGAAACTTTTTTCTAGCGTTGGACTGAATCAACTCCCACTCGCGTGCTATCAATTCCTGTGTCGGGTCACTTCATAGGGGGTTTTGTCTTGGCTTTAATCGGATCCCGCAAAGTGGATAGTTGGATTGGTCCCCCGGCTTAGTTGGGCCATTGGGCAGATACCAAGTTATTTAAAATACATAAGTTCCAACCACAACTCAACAACTTGTATCGACCTGGGATTATGATTTTTATCTTGCAGCCGTTACTGATATAGACACCAGCGGCCTCCATGCCTTGGAAGAACTATACCGAACCCTCCAAAAGAGAGAAATTCAGGTATAACTCAAACTAGAGCATGTGTTTTCAAATCCGAAGTGAAGATTACCAAGTACTTAAATGTTGTATATACCTTAGTTGTTTTGACTTCCTTTAAACAGCTTGTTTTGGCAAATCCGGGGCAAGCTGTGATAGAAAAACTCTACGCATCCGGCTTTGCAAACTTGATAGGAGAAGACAAGATCTTCCTCACGGTAGCAGATGCGGTGCTTACGTACGCTCCAAAGACAGAAGAACCTTGAAGAGATCACATCCGTGTCGGTTCGATAACTCGTTTCTTGCTCTGCGATGTGCTTCGACGTCGCGGTGATGTCGCTAGTGTGGTAGTTTTGCTTGTCAAGTCTCTAGGAAAACTTGCGAATAGCAGTGTTGATTTTTGGTGTTTAAATGGATATGGTGCGGGGGCTGGCAAAATAGTGGGGTTGGTGCATAAAGGTGTTGTAAAATCGTTTTGTTGGGGGGAAAAGCAGGGCCATGGTGATGCTGTTTTCCAGAGCTCTGCCACTACTTTTCAATGTGTATCAGTGTGGTGTTCTTTGGTCCGTTTTCCTTCCATTGTAAAGTTGTGTGGGGCTTTATTCTCTTCTTTGTAAAGTTGTAAAGTGTGGATTTTATAACAGTGGAAGAAAGGCTATTCTGTTCTGAAATTTAAAATTCTCTGCTGCCTCTCAATAATGGAGTATAGAACTAACTGAGCAACTATTTCAAAATATAATTTTCGTAAAGGGTAATAAAAAATATTCACAATACTGAAGTTAATATACTTTTGGGGAATTGATTTTCACACTTTCCTTTTATCTAAATGAACTCATTTTTCTGTTTTGTAGTAATGTGAAATTACATAATTACCTTTTTCATGTGCGAAGGGAAAATGTATGAAGGGTAGTTTTGTAATTGTATATGAATGGGAAAAAAAAATGAAGTAAACTTAAAGAAAAGAAGAGTGTAAAAATCAATTTCCTAATTTCATTTCTTATTTAAGAGATTTGTTTCAAGTATCATCAGTGTTACGTTCTGATTAATACAAGGACAGACACTGACAATAATTTCTAGAGCCGCTGTTGGTCCCAACCCGGACCATTGTCATCATAATTACGGAATAAACCCAAACCTAACACTTACTACGGAGGTTCCGTAAATAAAATTTACGGTTCAAAAGTGCTTTGGACGATTCAGACTGAAGACGAATTATTAACGGTAAAAAATATTTATTACCGATCAATGATTAAAAAGATATATCAACAGTTGATTGCCAAAACAGATGACTGAGATCGCGCTTTCTTCGTGAACAAGCTAGTCACGGCTGCTCCGTGAATAAGACAATCACGTACTACCTTATAAAGCAAATGTTCTGCGAAAACATCATATTTAGAACAACATATATACTGTTTGAAGTTCCAAAAATATTGCTTTTCAGAGTAATGCAATAACCAAGCTAGCTTAGTTGGTTAGTCTCATCTTCCTCCTTCCATGGAGTTCAGTGTTCGAGACCCAAGAGGGACGGATTTGGGGTCAGGGCTTTGGACAATCTCTAAACTTCTACTATAATGACTCTAGAAACAAAACATCACAAAGGTCGGATTCGGCTCCCCTCCAGTATACTTTCGTCCATTGTGCGATTGAGATTCATTTTATACATCCACAACCATATCTATGGCTACACTTTTGTCACATAGACCGGGCCATTTCCCACCCCAAAGACCATTGTATTGGCTCGCCAAAACAACGTATTACCATTCAACTCGACTTTTTTTAATAACTTTTAGTTTTGTCTTTATTTGAATTTTTTCCACATTTATTAGTTTTGTGCTCAACTCTTATGACTTATTGATTTGTCTCGACGAGACAAATTGGCAAAGTAAAAAAAAAATTTACTTTTACTCAAATATTTTGAAAAATAACCAGTTTTAAGTATAAAAAAAAAGTCTACCCATTTTGCTAAAAAATGGTTATTTCTCAAAATATTTTGGTAAAAGTAAAAAAAATTTACTTTTTCGATTCGTCTTGACAAAATGAATCGGAAAACCAAAAAAGTGAGGCGTAAAGCTAACAAACGCGAAAAAAATGTAAATAAAGACAAAATTAAAAGTTAGAAAAAGTTGAGTGGAATGGAAATGGGCCCAACAAGTCAAAACACAGCGGAAAGAAGATAAAAACTTAAAATACAAGTATAACAAGTTTAGCAACACAACTTTGCGCACAACCTAATTTGGTTAGCTTAAAGAATTATGGATAAAAACTTTAAAAAAATTCAACTACGTTGCAAAATCCCATTAACTTCAATCATATTTCTTTGAAATTAAGACTACGATAAAAAATTTCATCATATCACCCTAAGGAACAACATATTTTCGAGAAGGTCAGCCCCAACATCCTAGCTACACTTTCTTTCCAAAGGATTTTAGTAGATTAATACGCTAGTTAAACGCTAACACAAAATATGAGAATTCGTCTAAGACAACTGTAAAATTTTACCATCTCCATTCTTGAAATTAACACTAGCTAATACACAATACGACAACTTTCAAAAAACTATTTTTCTTGTAAAAAATAATCGTATACATTTTTGAGTTCTCATTTTGCCTCGTAATTACTTTTTTAGAATAGATGTTATGTTTTTTAACCGCACTATTTATACTAATTTATGAGATTTTGTACATATATTATTGGTTAATAAATCAGCCAGTCAAGTTAAGACAATTTATGAACACTCTACCACAAATTTCTGAAGCCGCCACTGGGTTAAATATGGGAGTTAAAAACCCACTCCACACGCTGCAGCCCATACATTGCACACAAATCTAACAATTCTACGAGTACCCGTCCATAAATCTCTCTCTCTCTCTCTCTCTCTCTCTCTCTCTCTCTCTCTCTCTCTCTCTCTCTCTCTCTCTCTCTCTCTCTGATCTGGCTGAACTTCTCTCTCTCTCATGCCAAAAAGGGTCTTCCTACGAAAATGGACAGTCAAAATCAAACCAAATTACTCTCAATTTTGATCGGTTCTAGCTCGAACAAAGTCGAGCCGACTGATTCTTTCAAATTGCTTTTTACTAAACATATAGGTGGCATACTTACCCAAAAGAACATATGGGTGGCATTTAATTTTTATTCTCTCCTTCTGTAAAAAGGAAAAAAACACTTTCGTCTAATTTAAAATAACTAATTTTCTTTTGTAGTAATTTTCTAATTTCAGACACTTGTGTTTTTTTTTTTTTTTAAACCAGTCAATTTCAGACACTTGTTGAATAGTTCTTTTTTTTATAATTTCCATTCTTTCAAATTTTCTTCCTGCGGCTAGGTGTTTTCGAATTCGGGTCCCGTCCTATTTTAAATTATAGGTGATGTATTGTGAGAGAATGATATGGTCTGGTCAACTTTTTTAATCCTTCATTATTATTAATTTAAATAAATCTGCTGATGTGGTCTGGTCAGCCTTTTTAATCCTTTTATTAATTGAAGTGTGCTAAAGTATAGCATAAGCAATCCGTTTCGAGGCCTCCAAAAACGGTTTGAAGAATTTGTGGATTCGATGTTTTTTTTTTCTGGAAAATTTGAACAGTTCTAAGTATAGCATAAGCAAACATTTTTAGATTATAGTATAGAAACGGAAAGGGGAGAAAATGGAAACAGGTCGGGGAAAAGGGAAAGGAAAAAAAAATAGAAATAAAAGAGGAAATAAGGAAAACGGGTCGGGTTGGTCGGGTTTGAGTTTGACCTGACCCATATTCGACCCGACCTATTTCAACCCGTTTACCATTTGACCCGTATTCAACCCGCTCACATGCATTTGACCCGTGACTCATTTCAACCAGCTCAAACCAACCTATTTGCCACCTCTAACTCTAGTAATGCACATATATTATCTGCTTAGAGAGAATTATCCAAGATAAATCCAAGCTTTTGGGCTTTATCCTGGATATTTCCCAGAATATTAACGTTTACTTTTATGATTCCTTAAGACGAGACAAATGAATAATCCACAAAAGTTTGATGGCAAAACTAACAATTGTGACAAAAAATTTAATAAGAACAAAAACTAAAAATCTCCCAAATGTTTAAGTATAAAGGAGAAAGACTAAAGAAAGAATGTTTTTAGAGAATAAAATTAAAGTAGAGATTCTAGTGCAATGTGAGTTTAAAAGGCTAACTATTTAAAAAAAAAAGTGACTATTTAATAATTTTGTTGAGTCCAGTGTGGATGCTCTAACTCCTGAACGGCTAAATAAGATACTTCGACTTTTATGTTTTCGTGAACATCATCATATCTTGTGCAACAAATAATCCACTTCCTGTATAAGCAGAAGAGTATCTGTTCCATATCATAGCCGCATTCTTTATGGTTTATGCAGAAGAGTATCTGTTTGATATCATAGCCACAGAAGAGTATCTGTTCCATATCATAGCCGCAGAAGAGTATCTGTCCCATAGCATAACCGCAGAAGAGTATCTGTTCCATATCATAGCCGCATTCTTTATTGAAATTATCTAATGCACTACAAAGTCTCAGAGGGAGGGTGAATGGGACGACCAATTTAAAATTAACTCAACCACCAACTTAAACAATTCAAGCTACTATCCAAACTCCATGCCAATTCTATTCAAATTAATAATATAAGTTAAGAGCAATTAATCTAAAGAACGCAAACACCGAGATATACGTGGAAACTACTTAGGGTCAATCACACCCTAAGCATAAAACCACAGCCTAACTACCAAAATTGCTATAGATCAAAAGATTTACAAAGTGCTAAGAGAGGAATAACAACTTTACCCCAAAAGCTTACCCTAACTCCACCACTTTGATGTAGCTCCCCGAACTCCTTCTTGATCCCATAGCCACCACGAGTCCAACGCCTCGATCTCCGTTCACCACGGCTCCGGTATCATCCGGCCAAGTAGTATCATAGGCATGTAAGTATGAATTTTGTAAAGTGAAGATTTTTATGCAAAATAATCAACCTAGAGAGAATACATGAATCAAGAAAGTATTTCTCTAGATTGAACAAAGATGATTGAATGCTAGATTCAAATCATCCAAATGCAAATAAAAGCACAAGAGCAAAAGAGATAATGTTTTTCTCTCTCTAAAGTGGGCTATCTCACTCTTGTACGCTAGAAAAATGAAAAACAAGCTTATATATGACCAAGCAAGGAAAATCCTGGAGAGCCCTACAAAGGCGCTCTTAGCACGCGCACAAGGGCCTTACTCGGCTAAGGCACTACTAAGGCTCTCTTAACATGCGTGCAAGGGCCTTAGTCTGGTAAGGCGCTGCTAAGGCGCTACTAAGGCGCAAGCACTTAAAAAGGCCTTAGACAAAATTTTCCCTCAAATAAAACAAGGCCAATAATATAAGGTTAGTGCTTAAATGATATTTCACAAAAGATTAAGACATCAAATAGCTTTAATGATGCATGAAAAAATATTAAGCTAAATGCACATGAGATGCATATACCTTTCCAAGCAAAATGCACGGCACGGCCTTCGTGATCAACTCTTGAACCAACAGGCGGAGTATCTAATCTAGACAAAATAAAATCACCTCCCAAACCCAAATGGAAAAAGAATAGATATAGACTCCAACGGTTTGTCGCATCCGGAAATCGCCAATTACATTAACATTTATAGTTTATGCAGAAGAGTATCTGTTCCATATCATAGCCGCATAAGAGTATCTGTCCCATATCATAGCCACATTCATTATTGTTTATGCAGAAGAGTATCTGTTCCATGTCATAGCCGCATTCCTTATAGTTCTGCTTACGTAGTGATATCTGGTAATTAATTGCTTCTGCGGAGCACAGCACCATCTTGAACTTGAAGTAGTCATACATTTGCGCCTATTAATTGTGCAGCATTTGCACCTGTTAGCTCTATATGTTTCTGTTGAGGAATGTTAACCTATGGTTCTTTAGTCAAAAAGATAATGGAAAATATTTCATACGTAAAGTAGCGACAACTATAGAATTACACTGGCGGATGTGTCTATAAAATGATCATCTCGTTTGGATTTTGAATTTAGTCCCTTTGTCCGATCTGTTTCTTATTTTGTTACAAGGGTGATCATTAGTCGGCGCCTACTGCCTAGCCACAATGAGCGGTGAAGTAACTGACAAGGTAGGAAGGAGAGAACTTGATGTTACAAGGTCTCCCCCATCGAATTACCATGTGGAGGATTCGCAGCGCGTTCACAAGGTGAGAGTACCTCCAAGGCAGAAACTTTCGAAAGAATTCGCAGATACTTTGAAGGAAACTTTCTTCCACGACGAACCCTTGCGCCATTTTAAGGACCAGGCAAAATCGCGACAGTTGGTCCTTGGCCTCCAAGCCCTTTTCCCCATTCTTGACTGGGGGAGGGATTACAATCTGTCCAAATTCATGGGTGATCTCATCGCCGGACTTACCATTGCAAGCCTTGCTATTCCTCAGGTACAAAAGCTAATCCTGTTTCCTCAATACCCTGTCATTTTTTTCAGTGATCCAAACACAACCTTCGGACAATTTCTAACAGTTCATTAACTGTGTTAAACAGGATATTGGATATTCAAAGCTTGCAAATCTTGATCCTCAATACGGTTTATGTGAGTTTCTTCATCAATTAAAAACATTTCCCTTATTAATTACTCTAACTCAACTGAATTATATCCCTTTCCTCACACAATACAGATAGTAGCTTTGTTCCACCTCTGGTTTATGCCTTCATGGGTAGCTCAAGAGATATTGCCATAGGACCAGTGGCAGTGGTGTCTCTTCTGCTAGGAACCCTGCTGCAGAATGAGATTGATCCCTCTAATAAGGTTGAGTACCGGCGACTTGCCTTCACAGCTACATTCTTTGCCGGAATCACTCAAGTGACTTTAGGTGTCTTAAGGTATCCTGATTTCCTATTTGATGACTTGATATGGTTTCCTTCCTACGCTTTCTCATATTATTTTTCGGTTTCATGTTTTTCACCCAATCTTCTTGAAACTTGGATGGCAAGCTGTTTCCGAACAATTGTGTCTGGATTTTCTAACCAAACCAAACCGAGCCTTAAGTCCCAATCAATTGGGGTCGGCTACATGAATCATTTTTCTCTATTGAGCTCTGTCAAGAACCGCTTGTTTACTCAAACCCATTAGGCTCATATTCATGTTTGGTATTGCTTCTCTTCTCGTTGTGTCAGCTATAAACAAAGCTAAAATTCTAGATTCATCTTGGCATTTTGTTTTCAGATTGGGTTTCTTGATTGATTTTCTGTCACATGCCGCCATTGTTGGGTTTATGGCTGGAGCTGCCATTACCATTGGTCTTCAACAGCTTAAAGGTTTCTTAGGCATAACAACTTTCACAAAGAAGACTGATATAGTCTCTGTAATGCGCTCAGTATTGACTTCTGTACATCATGGGGTAAGACTAACCTCTGTTTCTTAGTTTCATTTTGAATCATGGACGGACCGAGGAGCAGATGAGCCCGGGCGACCATCTTACCCAAGTTTCAAATTTTTGCCATAATTATAGTAGTTTTTATCTAAAACCTTTAAGGTTATACATGTTTGCCCGCGCAACATAATTTCGAAGAATCTAACATTCACCAAACCACGAGTTTTGAAAAAAAAATTAATGTCACTTTTAGAAAAACTTTGATCAATGTATAATAGTTTTTGTAATAAAACTCATATTGACAAATTAATAACCCTTTCTTTCTAATGTTCGCTCAACCAATCTTGAAATCATGCGTCCGTCCTTGGTTTGGATCTTGTTTTTGTGGGGACAGGAAAAGGTAAATATTTACCTATCTGTTTATGCTTCCTCTAGTGCAACATTTTTAGCTACTTTGGTTTGTATTCTTTTTATCCTTGCAGTGGAACAAGCAAACAATACTCATAGGAGTTTCATTCTTGGTCTTTCTTCTGATTACCAAATACATTGTAAGCTTCCTGCTGCCTCCCTTTTACACCTACGGTTGCAAACAAGTTGAGCCGAGCCTTTGCGCATTCGAGCTCAGCTCATTTGAAATTCATCGATCTCTAACTCGGCTCGAGCCAAAATATTAAAGCCCGAGCTCGATCAGTATTTGCGAAAGCTCGAGCTTGGTTTGAGTACTAAACCAGCCGAGCCATACATACGAGCCAAGCTTATCTAGACTAGCCGAGCTACGGCTTTGCTCAAGCTGGGCTCCTCTACGAACCGAACTGAGCCGGGCCTTGTGTCTAATTTCTTTACCGAATTGGGACAGGGAAAGAAGAACAGAAAATGGTTTTGGGTACCAGCAATCGCTCCACTGATTTCTGTTTTTTTCGCAACCTTATTCGTGTTCGTCACCCGTGCTGACAAGCATGGTGTTGTAATTGTAAGTTCTCATGAAAATCCTTTTCCTGTAAATACTCATGAACACCATGCTGGTGTTCAAGTTTTTCAAATGCGAATAATCCTTGGCTAACAATCATCATCAAAATTTGAAGGTAAACCATATTAAAAAAGGTGTGAATCCAGCATCTGCAAATCAAATTTATTTCACCGGCAGATATCTTCTGAAAGGATTCAGGATCGGTGTTGTGGCAGGAATGATAGCACTTACAGTAAGCCTTTCAAATGCTTCTGCTACAAGAACGACATATCTAATCCAATAGACCTTCTAATAGAGATATTTTGGTTTGTAGGAATCCATAGCAATTGGAAGAACATTTGCAGCCGTAAAGGATTATGAGCTTGATGGAAACAAAGAAATGGTAGCATTAGGAACGATGAATGTCATAGGCTCAATGACATCTTGTTATGTGGCCACTGGTAAGCAGATTTTTCGGCAAATAAATCTACACTTCTAATGATCAACTTAACAACGATTCCATTGGATTTCAAATACTTGGATTTTCTTAAATATTTTTGGGCAGGATCATTTTCTCGCACGGCAGTTAATTTCATGGCCGGATGTAATACAGCCGTCTCAAACATTGTGATGTCGTTTGTGCTATTGTTAACTCTGTTATTGATCACCCCACTATTCAAGTACACCCCAAATGCTGTTATTGCTTCTATCATCATATCAGCCGTGATAGGACTAATCGACATTGAAGCCATGATCCTCATATGGAAGATTGACAAATTAGACTTTATTGCTTGTATGGGAGCCTTCTTCGGTGTGGTTTTCGTTTCGGTTGAGATAGGCCTCTTGATTGCTGTAAGGAAGAAGGCAAACAGTTTCTGTCTTGTGTATGTTTTGACTTGCTTTTTCTTGTTTTGCTAATCATGCATGTTTTCAATGTGACAGGTTGGGATTTCTTTTGCTAAAATCCTGCTGCAAGTGACAAGGCCGAGGACTGCTCTATTGGGGAAGCTCCCGATGACTTGTGTTTACAGGAATATACAGCAATACCCAGATGCAACAAAAGTTCCTGGAATACTAATTGTGAGAGTTGATTCTGCTATCTACTTCTCAAACTCCAACTATGTCAAGGAGAGGTATGAGTAGTTCATGGTTACTTCTAAAAATTAGGAGTAGTAGAAATACTGGAAAATAGGGTCATAAAATAGTTTGAAGTTTGGAACCAGATCAATGGCACACGATTTTTTCATTTTTTATTTTGCAGGATTTTGAGATGGCTAATCGATGAGGAAGAACAAGTGAAAGCAAATAAGCAAACCAGAATTCAGTATCTGATAGTTCAAATGTCACGTAAGCGATTTTCTGCCCTTGTTACTGTTAAACAGGAGAAAGATTCATCCTATACTTCTTAGGGTAATTTCCAATCAAATTCCTATGGATTGGAGTAGTAGCCACCTGGCAACCAACGTGCTATCAATTATTGTGTTGGGTTAGTTCATACGAGGCCTTTTATAGGTTTTAGTTAGGCTCCCTAGTGGACGGTGGGAGTGGTTCTTCAGATTAGTCAGTTCATCGGTTCGGATAATCGGTTATAAAAAAAAAATCCAACCAAAACTGAATTATAACAACTTGTATTGACCTGGGATTATGATTTTTATTTGGCAGCTGTTACTGATATAGACACCAGCGGCATCCATGCCTTGAAAGAACTATACCGAACCCTCCAAAAGAGAGAGATTCAGGTAGAACTCAAACTAGAACATGTTTTTTCAAATCCATAGTGAAGATTACCAAGTAATTAAAACGTTATGTATTACCTTTGTTGTTTTGGCTTTCTTTTAACAGCTTGTTTTAGCGAATCCGGGGCAAGCTGTGATCGATAAACTCTATGCCTCTGGCTTTGCAAACTTGATAGGAGACAACAAGATCTTCCTCACAGTAGCAGATGCGGTGCAAGCCTACGCTCCAAAGACGGAAGAACCTTGAAGAATTCATCCATGTCAATTCGATAACTTCGTTCTTGCTCTGCGATGTGCTTCTTTTTCTTCTTTTTTTTGGGTCAAACGGAAATTAACTGATGTGCTTCTATGTCTCGGTGATGTTGCTAGTGTTGTGGTTTTGCTGATCAAGAGTCTGAAAAATTGTGATTAGCAGTGGTGATTGATGGGCTTAAGTGGAGATGGTCTCTTTTGTTTTCCCTGCATTGCAAAGCTGTGTAGACCTTTATTCTCTGAATTTTGTAAGCTATTTGGTGGGAAAAGATTATTCTGCTCTGAAATTTTAAATTCTCTACAGCGTTGTAGATATATGTAACAAACTATATAAAATTAGAGTGCAACTTTTTCATGTTGTAAAGTCTCATCAAAGGGAGAAAAAAAGTTTGGAGAATACAGAAAATCAAATTTTTATTTATGGTGAGAGTTTTTGTTTTAGTGAAATGAAATCACTATTCACCTTAGTAAAGAGATGTCATTTCACTAAAACAAAAATCGAATTACCATGCCATTTATTTATCACACCAAAATTAGTAGTGCCACACCATATCATTGCGGATGAGAACGACTATTTTTAAGCACAATCAAAATTGGAAACATGAATGGATATTCCAATCTCATTTCATCCAATTCCAAATTTCATTTCATTGTCAATTTCATTCTATCAAACCAAGTGTACCGCTAATGTAATAGTTAGAGTAGTGCAATCACAAGCACAAAAGACTCTCCACTCCTATCCTCTCCTCTTCACCTCAAAAAAAACTACAAAAGTTGCTTAAACAAGAGAATATTGATCATTTTCAAAGTGGGAAAATTGTACCCAGGGACATAAGCTGGCGACATTCCGTAGCAGTAGTAAATTTTCACGTTTTGCCAGCTTACACACAACTCCACGTTTTAATTTGTCTTTTCATGTGGACAATGACGGAACCAGAATTTTATCATAGTAATGGCAAAATGTATACTAAAAAATCTAGTGATGACGAGACTATATAAGTTGAGCATAATTTTTTTTTTACATATTATAATTGCATTTTTTAAAATTCTTATCGTGACGGTCGCCACCATTAGACCCCGATCCCATCCATGCATGTGTAACAGCTAACAGATATTACAGCCGATGGTGCCTTGTCACCTATATTTAAGTTGCACAGAACTCCCTCCATTTTCATTTTTATTTTGTTTTTGGCCAAATTAAATCTCATTTATTCTATCCTGTATATGGCCTCGGAGCGGACAATAAATGCTTACGGAATCAAATCATATCATATGCAATGAAAGTACAATGGAGACACAACTGCCCTCAGCTCACTTCCTCCCAGTGCTCCTTCGGTCCTTCCACGCGAAGTCTGCATTCTGCAACAACTTCAATCACGAAAAACCCGACAAATCCAGCAGGATTTAATTAGATTCAATGAACCTGGACTCAATCTGGGTATCCCTCTTGCTTATTCTCAAATCTAACGAAATTCCGCATACATTACTTAATTCCGTACATATTGGGTCAAACGCAGAGTTGACATACGAACGTGGCGTAAGTGAAGGGTTGGCGTTCCTATCTTCAGAAAGTTTTGACCTTTATGCATTATATATACTGGTTAGTAATTTACTAGCAAGTGGGTTGACGTATTGTTGCCCTTTCAGTCTCTGAAAGAATGATTTTGATGTGTTGAAGGAATGAGACACTCTGGAAGGGTTTCCGTTCACAAAGTAAGAGAGGAGGAGTGCAAAGAAAAGGTAAAGACTTTTTGAAAGATGCACATTTTCACCCCTCTTTTTATTCCCCCGACTCTTCTGTTCTTCTGGGATTGTATGCTTGCAAACCCTTTCGTGTCCGGGTCGGCTTACGATGCACTTGCCCTTACCAATTCTAGAGAAAAACAAAGGTGTTTGTAGTTGTGTCTGCAATGTCTATATAAAAAGGGCTACCTACCCATTGCACGAGGCTCCGTTACTACATGTTTTGGAAAAGAGTAGGATGTATGCAACTTGTTTTTGATAATCAGGTGTCCGGTCCAGCTTACGCTCACCTCGATTAATCCTGAGAGACCATAAACCCACCTTCCACTAGCGGGGGCCCCACTCGAAGCCGCTGAAAATGCTCCGCGAGGTTTCAAACCTAAGACCTTAGAAAGGAGCAAACCCCCAATCCCAGGCCTTGACCACTAGGCCAACCAATCCCTTGGGGTTGAATGCATACAGCCTTACTCGCAAGCGGATAGGCTATTTCCAAGACTCGAACCCAGGACCACCGGGTCACATTGGGGCAACCTTACCGTTGCGCAGGGCTGCCCTTCAATGCTCGTCTATATGAAAGTCAAAATTCTTTAATGAGAAGTAAACGGATTTCCTATTGAAAGTGAGATCAAAGTTGTATGTCTTTTCATTTTTGCTTTTGCAAAATAAACTCACTTACTTGGACAACCCTACTTTTGAATTTTGCAGCTAAAGGAGCTTTAGAACCATTTTTTCTTGTAATACCAAGCCTCGAATTAACCACATACTGACTTAAGCAAATGACTAAGTGGCGAATTCTAATTATGTTCTGCCATCGTAATTTCCTCCAATTAACCGCATACTGACCTCAGCAAATGACAAAGTGTCGAATTCTAATTATGTTATGGCATCTTAATTTCCATGGTCCTTCTTGTTCATTGTTTTTACTGTGCTTTCTCATTGTAAATTGTAAGGTGCATCTTGTTGTGAGTTACTACATCCTTGTTGATCAATATTCCCTAAAGAAATAAATATGGTAGTTTCCTGCAATGTAACAGTGAATTTTTCACTCATGCAGGCTATATAAAGGCCAAAGACTGCAAATGCCAATAGCATTTCAACTGCATCTAGTGCAAATGCCGAAGTAATTTGTATTGTAGTTTCCTACATCTGAAGTTTTTTCTCTTGATTTTGATCACGCTATAGAATTCTCCAGCTAGCCATGACAATTAAGCGAAAACTTCATAAAGAAACCACATTTGAATTTGGGAAAAAAAAAAAAAAAAGAATGGACCAAGTTCTTCTTTTGAGTGCAGCGATACTGAGATGTGATGATTTGTATGAAGAACATTGAAAAACGATCACTGCATTTACTAGGTTGAGCACAGTGAATGAAAATCTCAATCATTTCGTTCGTGAATTTTCGAATCTTCTACCCTCAGCACCGCTAGAGCTTGCTTTATTTTGAAGAAATATAATTGAGCTTGCTTTATTTTGAAGAAATATAATTGCAACCAAGTCAAAGGATAAAGCTAGCTGTATCCTCAAGGCTTTTCGATAGGGGTACCTCATCAAGAAATGTCAACACCTTGGCACCTCCCCCCAAATCCTTTTTTAAACCTCTGACCAAATTGAGTTTACGGATAACAATATTATCTCCTCCCATCATTGCTTGTTAAATAACATGGGTGTCTTTTATTTGATGAGCTAAATTCTAATTATCCGGTTTGGGCAGTGTATGTAGGTGTGGGAACGATCTAGGTTCATTATTTCGTCTATGAATAATGATGCAAATTTCGTGCGATTTTCATTCTGTTGACTTTTAACTGCTCTAAGTTGCTTAATATGGTAATATAAGCAGAACAGTGTGTTCCATATCATACCCGCATTCTCTACAATCTTCTTACATAGTGATAAGGTAATTAATTGCTTCTGCTGAGCACAGCACAATCTTGTAGTGGTCATATACTTGCTCTATACTGTAGTATTTGCAGCTTTTAGCTCTTTATGATTCTGTTGAGGTATGCTAATCTATGGTTCCTTACTCAAGTGGAAGATTGATTATTTACCACTTGTGGATTGCCAATGTTGATGAATTTATACGCGAATCTTTTCCCTTTTCCTTTCATTTTAGCTTTCACATTTCTCATCAACAGATAATGGAAACTATTTGATAGTTTAAGTAGCAATGATAATAGAACAATGGCTGATGTGTCTATGGAACGATCATATCATATGCATTTTGACTTCAGTCCATTTTTCCCATCTGTTTGTTGTTTTGTAACAAAGGTGAGCATAAGTGCCTAGCCACAATGAGCGGCCGTGTGACTGATGAGGTAGGAATTGATGTTACAAGATCACCCTCATCGCATCACCACGTGGAGAATTTGCCTTATGTTCACAAGGTGGGAGTGCCTCCAAAGCAGAAACTTTTGAAAGAGGTCACATCTACTTTGAAGGAAACTTTCTTCCACGACGAACCCTTGCGCCCTTTTAAGGACCAACCAAAATCTCAAAAGTTGGTCCTTGGCCTCCAAGCCCTTTTTCCCATTCTTGAATGGGGGAGGGATTACAATCTGTCTAAATTCAAAGGTGATCTCGTCGCCGGTCTCACCATTGCAAGCCTTGCTATTCCTCAGGTACAAAAGCTAATGAAGTGACGAAACTAAATTGTTTCGTGAAATAAGCTGTCATTTTCCCGTGATCCAAACACAGCCTTCAGACAATTTCTAACAGTTCATTAACATTGTGAAACAGGATATTGGATATGCAAAGCTTGCAAATCTTGACCCCCAATACGCTTTATGTGAGTGTCTTCATGTTACTTGTCAGAGACAAATATTTCAATTATCATTATAACTCAACTGAATTATATCCTTTTCCTCATATAATATGGTTTATGTGAGTCTTCATGTTACTTATGAAAAACCTAAACTTCCTTTGTTGTGATAACTTAACTGAATCGTTTGTGTTTCCTCATTTAATACAGATAGTAGCTTTGTTCCACCTCTGGTTTATGCCTTTATGGGTAGCTCAAGAGACGTTGCCATAGGACCAGTGGCAGTGGTATCTCTTCTGCTAGGAACCCTACTGCAGAATGAGATTGACCCCTCTAATAAGGTTGAATACCGGCGACTTGCATTCACGGCTACATTCTTCGCCGGAATCACTCAAGTGACATTAGGGGTTCTCAGGTATCCTGATTTCCTTCTACATGACTTTATGTGGTTTTCTTCCTTCGCTGCCTCTTTGGCATTATGGTCCTGTTTCCAAATTTTTGGTACTCACTTGACAGTAAAGTTGTGTCTCCTACGATTTTTTTCGTTTTCATTGTTTTCACCCAATATTGATACAAATTTGGTTGGCAAACCAATTCCGACCAATTGTGTCTGGCTCTTTAATAGAAAACAACTGTCACTTTAATTTTGGTTGATTCATGTTTGGTATAATGGTCGTTTTTTATTTTTGTTTTCATTTGAAGAAAAGAGATAAAGGGCTGATCTTTGAGTAGGAAAAAGCGTGGATGTGCAAGGTCCCAAAAGAATTGGCTTACTCAAAAAAGGCCGAGTTTATTGGACAATTTATCTCGTGTCTACTAAATGCAGAAATTTGCTTGGCAAGCTGTTTCTGATAATAGAAAACACTGAAAAAACAAACCCCACTTTGACGAAAATAACAAAAAAATGAAACCAACATGCCAACGATGAGTATTTTCAAACTTTCAATTGTATTTGTATCGGAAAACTGGATAATGAAAACAATTCCAAACAGACTTCATAATACAAGGGAAGGAACTTATAGAGGAATTCTTAACAAATTATACTTTTCTTGCCATGTGAGGTTGGTCAACCAAACAAAGCTAGAACTCTAGATTTGACTTGGCATGTTGTTTTCAGATTGGGCTTCTTGATTGATTTTCTGTCACATGCCGCCATTGTTGGGTTTATGGCTGGAGCTGCCATTACTATTGGTCTTCAACAGCTTAAAGGTTTCTTAGGCATAAAAACCTTCACAAGGAAGACTGATATAGTTTCTGTAATGCGCTCAGTATGGACTACAGTACATCATGGGGTAAGACTAAGCTCCGTTCTTAGTTTCATTAAGCTCAGTTCTCAGCTAGGAAATGCAAAAGTTTCCCTAATTGTCCCATTTATGCAATCAGGAGTGAAACAGAGTTTCAGAAAGTTATTGCAACCTAAAAAACTTATTTCTTGTTTCTCTATGCCTTTAGTGCAACATTTTTATTTACTTTGGTTTGTGTTCTTTTTATCCTTGCAGTGGAACTGGCAAACAATACTCATAGGAGTTTCATTCTTGGCCTTTCTTCTGATTACCAAATACATTGTAAGGTTTCCTGCTCCCTCCCTTTCACGCCTAGGCTTGGAAACAAGCAGAGCTCAGCTTTAAGGTGTTAGAGCTCAGCTTATTTGAAATCCAGTGATCTCGAACTGGGCTTGGGCCAAAATATTCAAGCTCAAGCTTGATTAGTATTTTTCAGAGCTCGAGATTGGTTTGAGTACTAAACCAGCCGAGCCCATATAAAGAAGCCAAGCTTATCTAGATTGGCCGATCTAAGGCTAGCTTGGGCTCAGCTGCTTTACTAAACTAACTGAGCCGAGCCTGGAGCTGCTCGTAAACAACTCGGTTCATTTGCAGACCAATCTTTACCCTTAATTCTCCTAAAGTTTTTCTGTGGTAGGTAGGCTTGTGTTTAATTTCTTTGCTTAACTGGGACAGGGAAAGAAGAACAGAAAGTGGTTTTGGGTACCAGCAATTGCTCCACTGATTTCTGTTATTATCGCAACCTTTTTCGTGTTCATCACCCGTGCTGACAAGCATGGTGTTCAAATTGTAAGTACTCATCAAAATCCTTTTCCTTTAAAGGTGTTCAAGTTTTCAAATGTGGGTAATCCTTAGCTAACAATCATCATCAAAATTTGGAAGGTAAACCATATTAAAAAGGGCGTGAATCCAGCTTCTGCAAATCAAATTTATTTCACGGGCGGATATCTTCTAAAAGGTTTCAGGATCGGGGTTGTGGCAGGAATGATAGCACTTACAGTAAGCATTTCAAATGTTTCTTACAAGAACGACATATCTAATCCAATAGAGCTTCTAATGGAGATATTTTGGTTTGTAGGAATCCATAGCAATTGGAAGAACATTTGCAGCCAAAAAGGATTATCATCTTGATGGAAACAAAGAAATGGTAGCATTAGGAACGATGAATATCATTGGCTCAATGACATCTTGTTATGTGGCCACAGGTAAAAAGCAAATTTCAGCAAATAAATCTACGCTTGTGATGATCAACTTAATGAAGATGCCATTGGATTCCGGAAACTTCAATTTTTTAAAAACTTATTTTGGCAGGATCATTCTCTCGCTCGGCAGTTAATTTCATGGCCGGATGTAATACAGCCGTCTCCAACATTGTGATGTCGTGTGTGCTATTGTTAACTCTGTTAGTGATAACCCCCCTATTTAAGTACACCCCAAATGCCGTTATTTCTGCTATCATCATATCAGCCGTGATAGGACTAATCGACATTCAAGCTGTGATCCTCATATGGAAGATCGACAAATTAGACTTTATTGCTTGTATGGGAGCCTTCTTCGGTGTGGTTTTTGTTTCGGTTGAGATAGGCCTCTTGATTGCTGTAAGGAAGAAGGCAAACATTTCTGTCTTGTGTATGTTTTGACTTGCATTTTCTTGTTTTGCTAATCATGCATGTTTTAATGTGACAGGTTGGGATTTCTTTTGCTAAAATCCTGCTGCAAGTGACGAGGCCGCGGACTGCTCTACTGGGGAAGCTCCCGAGGACTAGTGTTTACAGGAATATAAATCAATACCCAGATGCAACAAAAGTTCCTGGAATTCTAATCTTGAGAGTTGATTCTGCAATCTACTTCTCAAACTCCAACTATGTCAAGGAGAGGTATTGATGCTCTTGGCCTTTTTCTCAATCTTGTGAAGTCACTGTATACTCATTCTCCATTTGATTCCAAACGGTGCAGGGGAGTTTTTCCTTTTCAAATATAGGTATGAACTTAGTTTTTTTGTATCGAAAAAGGAGAAAAAAAAGGACTGCATTTGGTTCATGGATTTGCAGAGCGAACAGCTGAGTGAAAGGAAAAGTTGAAGACAAAAGACAATATCATAATGATTAGAGATGTCAAAGATATTACTGTGGTTTCCTGTATACCCTTGTAAATCCAGAAATACGGTCTCGTCCCTCCGCTTTGTTTGTATCATAAATTTGGAAAGGGGTATACGGAAAGAAAGGAAAAGATAAAATAACAAGCTTATTTTCCCTATCATATTCTCTTCCATGATAAATCCTGTTACAAATTGATAATCCAAACAGTCTTATTGGTGGTCTGCTGTAGTCTTAAAGAGGTTTCAGTTTGGGAACTTGAAAACTCTCGTTTTTGGGCAAAGGCGTGAATGCGTTGAGCGCGGGCGTGCCAAGACTTGTAGCGCCTAACTTTTGATGAAGATTCCCATGAATCTTGACTTCTAACGTAGGAGCGATTGCGTGTGACCCAAAGGTTAAAAATCACAAATGGTTCGTGGTTTGCCACACGGTCGTGGACGTCAAATTTCCTAGTCGTATAGGAAATGGAACGTAAAACGTGAACTTTATTACTCCGGGATAATAAAGTTTGTACAAGAAAAGTAAAAGATCTAAACTACTTGATGAAGTAAGTTTGAATGGGGTTTGAGCACGAGGTACTCGATAATCTACTCTGATGAAAGTAGGAAAGTATGCTTCGCTGGGAAGGCTTTGGTTGTAAGCGTTGAGTTTTGATTGGTGTTGGACCTGTTTTTCATCTTGTGAACTTATATTTATAGGCACAGCAGTAAGTTGATTCAGGCCTGAATCCGAATTCTACTTTGCACCACAAGCTAACATGTGTCCCATGATGCTCCCTCTTTTCATGCATGCAAGATAATGGGCAGTTCTCCTAGCAGTTAAGGGTACATGGGTGATGTGGCAGTAACTTCCCACTACCCCTCTCTTTGTGCTAGCTTGACACATGGCCAATTGACTTTGTCAATTGGCATTTGAACTTTGGAGGGAAATAACCGCCAGCAAGCAACCGAATCCCTTAACCCGTGGGCTGCACTTCGTGGGCCAAATCAGCATTTTCTTCGTGGGCCAAACTATGGGCTTCCTTCCCAAAAACTGTGGGCTACATTCTTCTCATGGGCTGCGTTCTTCTTGGGCCCAAATGAGAAAAGCTCATGGCCCAATACTTAATCGCCAATCAATTACCCAGCTTCGGGCCAATTTAATCAAAGAATTAATTAAATGGCCAATCACGGCTAACCCGATCCGCGGTGCCAAAAATGGGCATAAACATTGCCCCCCCATGCCTTGATTCTTTACTTTTAGGATCAAGGCGTGAATAGAAAGTAAAGCCATTTTTGGCATCCCAAACAGGTCTTGAATCCTTTTGTAGCATACCTTCTTTTGTTTGCCTTGCCTATTGATAGTAGGCATTAGGCATTTTTATGCTCCATTCAGGCCTCTGATAATATGAAATCTGTTTTCAGGCCTGAACCATGAAGGGCGCATCAAAAAGGCCTAGAAATAAGTTGGAAGGCCTGAATTTCTTCTTGGAATGCTTAGAAATATGGTTTAGGCCTAAATAAAAGACTCAAAGGGCCTTCGTCTTTGCGGAAAAGGCCTTTGTAAATCAATAAAGTCTTGTGTCCAGGCCTGGTTGTAGAGAAACCATAGAATCATGAAAAAGGCCTAGTAAGGACTAAAAATAGATTGGAAGGCCTTATCCTCGGCTTGTGAACTTTCAGGCCTGCTCGATGAAATGAAGAGGCCTCCACCTCAGCGGAAAAAGCCTAGTAAAACTCTGATAGGGCCTACTCAATGACTGATAGACCTTGGCCGAACATTTTAGAGGTGCTTAAATCCTTCCTGACTTGTATCAATGATCTGCTCATTGCCCGGGAGTGAACCTGCGTGTAGTAGCTCTTTAAACACTTGAGAAAGCTTCAAAGAGGAGAGAATGGGTTGATCTTGCCTCATAATTGGACTTTCCACGTTCTGGCTTATTCCAGGTCTGAAATCTTGCTCCGTTTGCGTTGCAACAAACCTATCTTTTCGCTCCTTCGGGCATGGGAATAGTTTATCATCCAAAAGTTTTTGAAAAACTCCTGAATGTTGGCTGCTGCGATCAGGCCAGAAACTGTTGCCACGATCTGTGTCATCCAGGCCTTGCTGCTGTTTGGGAATCCTCAAAGGGCTTAACTGAGACTCTTGCCCCCTGAGTCGAAGTCTTTGGCCTTCTTGCCCCCCAAGTGCTGGGTTGTTGGAAGCTAAGAGCTGAGAGAAACTTAGAGGCCTGGTGTGCTTACTGGAAGCTTGTTGAGTCTCTTGCCCCCCGAGTCCAATTCCTTGGCCTCCTTGCCCCCCGAGTGTGGACCTTTCAGAAGTTAAGGACTGAGAGAAGCCTGGAGACTTGATGTGCTTGCTAGAAGCCTGTTTAGACACATTCAGGCCTGAAGTTTGGCCTAAAGTGTTAAATTGTGACATCAGTGGTGGAATAAGAGTTGGGAGTTGACTTCATGTCTGTAATGGCCTTTTTGGGGTTGCTAATACATTCTTTAACCTTCCGAAAACATTCATCCCATGGATCAATGACTTCCTGTGAGAGTCCTTCATTGGATGCAATGGTACAAGACTGAATGCGGATATTTTCTTCAACTTGGCCCTCAAAGGTCTGAGTAGGGGGATCATCAAACCCACTATTTTTTAATTCATGTTGTTCAGGCAGGTCTGAATACATAATGCTTGAACAGCCACGTGACTTGGCAATAAAGAGACCATTTACCTCATAGCGTAATTGGCGATCGTCCTCTTCAAGCCTGTCAACTTCATCTTCAAGCCTTTGAATTGCATCCTTGTAGCGATTTTGTGCTTCAAAAAACCAATCCTCCGTAGGATTGAGTCGACGCCTCTCACAATCAAGGCGATAGATTTCATCTTCAAGCTCGTCGACTTTATCATCGCGCCAATGAATTTCTTCTTTACATCGCCGAATCTCAACATCCAATTCAACGTATCGAATTGACATGAATGAATCAGCGTAATACCCCTTGAAACAACTAGGGTCCCACTGGGCGTGCCAATGAAAACTCTTGTTTTTGGCAAAGGCGTGAATGCGTTGAGCGCAAGCGTGCCAAGACTTGTAGCGCCTAACTTTTGATGAAGATTCCCGTGAATCTTGACTTCTAACGTAGGAGCAATTGCGTGTGACCCAAAAGTTAAAGATCACAAATGGTTTGTGGTTTGCCACACGGTCGTGGACTTCAAATTTCCTAGTCGTATAGGAAATGGAACGTAAAACGTGCACTTTATTACTCCGGGATAATAAAGTTTGTACAAGAAAAGTAAAAGATCCGAACTACTTGATGAAGTAAGTTTGAATGGGGTTTGAGCACGAGGTGCTCGATAATCTACTTTGCTGAAAGTAGGAAAGTATGCTTCGCTGGGAAGGCTTTGGTTGTAAGCGTTGAGTTTTGATTGGTGTTGGACCTATTTTTCATCTTGTGAACTTGTATTTATAGGCACAGCAGTAAGTTGATTCAGGCCTGAATCCGAATTCTGCTTTGCACCACAAGCTAACATGTGTCCCATGATGCTCCCTCTTTTCATGCATGCAAGATAATGGGCAGTTCTCCTAGCAGTTAAGGGTTCATGGGTGATGTGGCAGTAACTTCCCACTATCCCTCTCTTTGTGCTAGCTTGACACATGACCAATTGACTAAGTCAATTGGCCTTTGAACTTTGGAGGGAAATAACCGCCAGCAAGCAACCGAATCCCTTAATCCGTGGGCTGCACTTCGTGGGCCAAATCAGCATTTTCTTCGTGGGCCAAACTATGGGCTTCCTTCCCAAAAACTGTGGGCTATGTTCTTCTCAGGGCTACGTTCTTCTTGGGCCCAAATGGGAAAAGCTCATGGCCCAATACTTAATCGCCAATCAATTACCCAGCTTCGGCCCAATTTAATCAAAGAATTAATTAAATGGCCAATCACGGCTAGCCCGATCCGCGGTGCCAAAAATGGGCATAAACAGAACTAGAGTTGTAGACGATGAAGCACCGACACTGATAATCCAAACAGTCTTATTGGTGGTCTACTGTAGTCTTAAAGAGGTTTCAGTTTGGGAACTATAGTTGTAGGCGATGAAGCACCGACAGTCCTAACTGTTTGCCAAATGTGTCAAACACTTCGGGCACACACAGTCGGGGACAGGTATGGGACATGCCAGATGGCATGTCCATAAATTTAATTATCCTTAAGTAGGGAGTCTAGGGACACATCGAGAACACCCGTGTCTCAACTTGGATGCGGATGGAAACATGAGGATCAATTGATAATAGTGAAACCTTATCTCGGGGGTATGATATTCCAACAGTATTAGGAAAGAACTTTGAATAAATAAATTTTGACCAAATAAAACCCTCGTTTTACTTGTAAATTTTTGGAAGGACAACAATAAGAGTCGTAAAGATATATTTTTAGTTTTGGTTGTTACCATATGTTTGGGTAGACTGAAATACTAAAAGACATCAAAGAAGGAAGATTGGTTTTTGCGTTACATGAATATGGAAGGATGGAATTTTCTTACGAAAATAAATTTCTATCC
This sequence comes from Rhododendron ovatum, assembly GCA_019656835.1. Taxonomy (NCBI): domain Eukaryota; kingdom Viridiplantae; phylum Streptophyta; class Magnoliopsida; order Ericales; family Ericaceae; genus Rhododendron; species Rhododendron ovatum. The sequence continues at coordinate 10,166,743 of CM033802.1, read as the reverse complement.
TAATATTACATTCTATCGTCCCCCACCATGTCCATGTTAGTGTCGGTGGCCGTGTTTCTCAGGTTGTAAATATATGCTTTCACTTTTCCATTTTGCTCAATCGTAGATGGTTACTTTGAATGTTAGGCGTATTTGTAAGACAGGAAAATACGGTCATAACATCGTTTAACTTTTGGAACTTGATTAATAAAACCCAATTTCTGCAGGATTTTGAGATGGCTAACCGATGAGGAGGAACAAGTGAAAGCAAATAAGCAAACCAGAATTCAGTATCTAGTAGTTGAAATGTCTCGTAAGTGATTTTCCATTCCTCTTATAGTATTTTCCAACCAAAAACCTTGGATAGGCACAGTGGTAGTCACCAGGCAAATAGAGTACTGAGGAAATTTTTTCTAGAGCTGGACTGAATCAAATCCCACTCACTTGCTATCAATTCCTGTGCTGGGTCACTTCATAGGGGGCTTTGTCTTGGCTTTTATCGGGCCCCGCAAGTGGACGGTTGGATTTGGGATTGGTCCCTGGGCTTTAGTCGGGCCATTGGGGCAGATACCGAGTTATTAAAATACATAAGTTCCAACCAAAACTGAATTATTACAACTTGTGAACTGGGATTATGATTTTATCTTGCAGCTGTTACTGATGTAGACAACAGTGGCATCCATGCCTTGGAAGAACTATACCGAACTCTCCAAAAGAGAGAAATTGAGGTAGAACTCGAAAAAAAAACCTGTGTTTTCAATCAAATCCCCATGGATTGGCAGAGTAGTAGTCACCTAGCAACCAATGTGCTATCAATTATTGTGTTGGGTTAGTTCATACGAGGCCTTTTATCGGTTTTAATTAGGCCCCCTAGTGGACAGTGGGAGTGGTACTTCCGATTAGTCAGTCCATCGGTTGATTCGGTTCGGATAACCGGTTATAAAAAAGAAATCCAACCAAAACTGAATTTTAACAACTTGTATTGACCTGGGGCTGGGGTTATGATTTTTATCTTGCAGCTGTTACTGATATAGACACCAGCGGCATTCATGCCTTGGAAGAACTATACCGAACCCTCCAAAAGAGAGAAATTCAGGTAGAACTCAAACTAGAGCATGTTTTTTCAAATCCATAGTGAAGATTACCAAGTACCTAAAAATTAAAATGCTTGTGTATTACCTTTGTTGTTTTGACTTTCTTTTAACAGCTTGTTTTGGCGAATCCGGGGCGAGCTGTGATGGATAAACTCTATGCATCTGGCTTTGCAAACTTGATAGGAGAAGACAAGATCTTCCTCACGGTAGCAGATGTGGTGCTTATGTACGCTCCAAAGACGGAAGAACCTTGAAGAGATCACAACCTTGTCGGCTCGATAACTTGTTTCTCACTCTGTGATGTGCTTTGATGTCACGGTGATGTTGCTAGTGTTGTAGTTTTTGCTTATCGAGTATCTCAGAGAATTTGTGAATAGCAGTGGTGATTTTCGTTAAATGGATATGGTGGGGGGACTGGCAAAATAGTGGGGTTGGTGCGTAAAGGTGTTGTAAAATCATTTTCAGTTGGGGGAAAGCAGGGCCATGGTGATGCTGTTTTCCAGCTCTGCCACTACTTTTCATTGTGTATCAGTGTGGTGTTCTTTGGTTTGTTTTCCTTACATTGTAAAGTTCTTAAAGTTGTATGGGGCTTTTATTCTTTGGATTTTATAAGAGTGAGAAAAGGTTATTCTGCTCTGAAATTTAAATTTCTCTGCAGCCTTTCAATAATGGAGTATAGAACTAGTACGGCTACTAAAACTTATTGAGCAACTGTTTCAAAATATAAAATCTCGTAAAGGGTAATTGAAAGAATTCACAATACTGAAGTTAGTGAACAAATCCAGACCCGACATGGACAAAGTAAAGCAATGCATCAAATTGTGGTTTCTTTTAAAATCTGATAATACAGTATTGTTGGAACAGGAGACAACATGTAAAAACTGAGAATAAATATAATATAGCAACATAGCATCCAAAAGGACCTCACAGAATCAATATCATTTACTGCAATGACAAGTCTAGAAACAAAACATCACAAAAAGACTCTCCACTACTATCCTCTCCTCTTCACCTCAAAAAAACTGCCAAAAGTTGCTCAAGCAAAAGAGGGCACTGAAACCAATAATGCCACAAGTAGAGATCCAACAGAAATTGCAAGACCAGTAGAATCAGATGTCCCTGAAGTAGGTGTGGGAGCACCCACGTTCGTTCCTGCAGCTGGGGTAGTAGGCACGCCTGGAATTGAGCTTGGGGATGGTGCCATAACTGCATCACCAAACACATAATAGATTATTCTACTAATGCAAATAGATTTGCTTGGACAGAAAGACAAGGACCAGCTTCTAATCTATCCTCATTTCGGGGAGTGCTTATGATAGCTTTCAGGGAGGGTGACTTTACATTCTGGCACCTCTAAAACTGAGGCAACTGAGTGCAATTTTGTTCACAATTTTGTTCATACTCTCCCTCTTATTGGTTGAAATAGTGTAGATCCCGCCCCAACAATACACTTTTTGATAAGCATGATACCACTTTGTGGTGGGATCCACACCATTTCAACCAATAGAAAAATGAGGGTAATGTTCACCCCCTTCTAAGGAGGATGAACAAAATTAAATTCCAACTCTATGCTTGGATTAAAGGTAAATGAACTCAAAACAGGCGATGGGATTGGAAGCAATCTTTTTAGATAAGCAAAGCACTAGTCAAAATGGAAGTAGAAATTGTTCTTTTTTCCTTAGGTGGGAAGCATGTATGCCATTATGTTGATGGAGTCAAAAACCTACAGTATGAACACCATGCACCTTATTTGATTTTACGAGAGTCTTGAATCTTGATATGGAAAAAGAAATGCGTGTCTTTATTGCCTTAAGGCCTCAAGTTATCAAATCAAAGCAACAAAAAGTTGTGCATTCTTTACCTACCCCGTCTTGTCTGGAATGTAAAAGTACAATCAGTATTCGCTTGTTAACGCGGCTAAGAGCATGAGCTAAAAAGGCACCCCCTTTACAAGGGAGGAAAAAAAAAAAACCTTTGCATCATCCTAAAATGTGTAAAAGTGAAAACTAACTTGAATAGAAAATCAGTGATGGGGCAGTGAAACGTTCAATTTTATCCATCACAAATTGTGAATCAATAGTTGTTTATGATGAGTCATAGTTACCAAGATTCTAAAAGACAAGAATGCAACGGAAAAAAAACCGTGGCATTGTTCAACCATGGCTTAAACTAGCAACTGTTATAGGTGTTATTTCTCTGATGTACCAGTGAGAAGAGCAGGACAAGTTTAGGCGCCTTTTCTTATTTACAACAACCAAAACTCGTGTCACCGTTTTTTCTCTAACTTAACAAGCTTGCTACCTCATTAGTGCTCCTTTTCTGTGAAGAATGCTTTATTCAGTGACGACGGCGCTTGTATTCCCTAACTAGAACTACCAAATGGTTTCGACCCTACAGGCCCCAAGAACACTTGGCCTATGTTTGTGTTGAGTAGAATACACTCCTGCTAAATTACTCATAATGGAAAAATGACAAACTTACTCCAAATCAAAAGGTACACGAACTCCACACATGAGAATGAAAGGGTGTGAGTGCAAGTGCCTTTTTCTTCTTCTCTTTAATGGGAGCCCTAGTATCACCCTCCAAAGTAAAAGAGGCCCAAAAATTCCCATGGACATTAATCTAAGGACGGGGATTTCCTAAAACCATGGCTGCAGGAATCTCCTGTTGCCCTGTATAGGTGACAAGTTTAGATCAGCCCATGCATCTTGCTACCCTGCAAATCTGAAATTTTTCAACATGCGTTCAACACATGTTCGACTTCCGTCTTCCTATAGAGGGTGAACATATTTTGTTTGGGTGAACATACTTTGTCATAAAATTCATGGAACAAGTGGATCTCATAGGATGTCACATTACAGGTAGGATATTCTTACAACCTGGCTTGGAGGAATCTGAGGAAATCAACATCCTTAAAATAAACTTGTATAACGAAAGCAATGATATGCCTAAATGGCTAAATCCTATTGTTATTGACACGCAAGGGAACTGCAGAATCAACTACAAACCCATTTCGATATGTTTGGATTAAGATCTTTCAAAGGAAGTCTGGAATACTGGGAAACAATCAATTTAAACCATTTGTCAAAGGGAAAATTGTTCAGAGCATCTAGGAGGTGAGAGAGGACCCACAGCTTAAGCATTCCCCTAGCCTCCTATATTGGGTGGGAACTATTGGAAGTGAAGTGCTACTAAAAACAGTTCTGCGATCTATCTAGACGTGACTTCTTCACCTTCATCCAGCCTTCTATTGTTTTTTTGGCCTGGGGGTGTGTATCCTGTAAACTGCTATTAAGCCTTTAACGAAGTTCTCACCTTTTCCCTATTAAAAAAAACACCTTCACATCCAATCCCCTGATTATAGTCCTGTGCCATATGAGAGGAGGGGAAGGCAGGGATTTGAGGATTTCCATTGTAAGTATCGTCAAAGCAAACAAACAAAGTGCACCCAAACATAGCATAGCTATGGTAATTGTAAATGTAACAAGAAAAACTGACTCCAATGTCATATGAGAAGCGCAAGGTCAGAGCACTACGTACCTGGAGCACCACCAGGGGCAACACTCACTGCAAAAGAAAAAATAATAATTAAAATAATTACAGGAATCGTGAACATCCAATTAAGCCAAACATTCATGAATTTGCACATACACAGAAAAGCATCTATGAGAGATCTCTTGCCTAGAGAAAGAACGTCACTTTAAAGTAACCACAATTGACAATTCAATAGACACGGAAGTGCACAAAAAAGAGGTGCACAGATCCACACACACACCGAACACTTGTCCGTAGCATTTTTGAATTCTAACAGCTAGAAAGAACTAACAAAATAATTCCTGGGAAGCAAACAAAGGTGCCCGAGCGGATTATCATTTTGGAAAAGATTTTGGCAAAAGTTCCAGTAGGTAGAGAGTTGCTAAAAGGCCACACGTGGTCATTTTAGTCAATTCAAAAAATCCCAACCCAAAATTTCTTGCTAAAATGTTTTCCAGCAATAGAACATAAAGCAGAGGCAAAGTATGCTGCCAGGAAATGCTTCAGTACACACCCCTTGTTTGGGGTGTACAGTATGCAGCATACGAATTTTTGTGGCTCCTAATGTGAATTTTCGTGGCCTGACATATGAATTTATTTGGTGGTTGAACGTCTGAATTTTTTTGGCTTGTATTATGAGATTTTTGTGGTGAAAACATATTCTGGTAAAAATAAATTCTCTGTAAACAAACACAACAAAAGGGGCATTCTATTCCGGTAAAAATAAGTCTTCCGTAATTTGGTTAAAAAGAGTTGCTTTTTGGCCTGTCAACCCAGAAACTAACTAAAATTTTATCGTCTTTCATAAATATTTTGTAGCATTGAATCATAATTTCACCCTTTTTTGTAACATTGAATCATTTTAAACTTCAAATTCTTGTGTACCCTGTTCTGGTGAATTTCCGGTGGTTGGATCGAGTAAGAATTTTGTTAAATACACATGTACATGGCTGCATGCAAATTTAGGTGCAGAGGATTTGCGGGGTTACTATTCACCAGGGAATTTAAAAAGTAAAGCAAAACATTAGCCTAAAAATTCATAGAAAGATCAATACAAAGGAAACTTTAGTCAAAAGACAACTCTCTCTTTTTTAGTTTTCTGAATATTCTGTCAAAATTAGTCCCTTTTTTTTTCCTTCGAATTCATCAAGAAAATAAACTCAAGACAGAAAAAGAGATAAAGAAACTTATCACACACAAGAAAAAGAATGACGAAATTTCATCCAAAATTACCCTTGGTGACCCCAAAGGAATTTTTTTTATTTGGTAATGCAAGGTGTTCGGAGTATCTTGTACGCATGAATCCCTGCAATCCCTCCGAGGTGGCTGCCCCAAGCAGGGGTGAAGGTAAGGGGGTGGGGGTGGCACATGCCAACCCGGTTCTGGAAAACAATTTTTTTATATTAACGGAAGTCGAATTGGTACTTATCGGTCCTCTGAACAACTCCATTTTTTACACAAACAACAAAAACAATACTAGTAGCAATTTAAACAGTAAACAGTTTGGATCAAAATCTCTGTACACGTTTTTCAATAAATTTTCTCTATCTTTTCCTCCTCTTACTCTTTAAAACCTCAGAATTCTAAACAAACAGGGTCATAAATAACAATCTCTGTGTAACTTTAATTTCCAGACAACGACTCAAGAAAAAGCTGATTTTACAGCACACTGTCTTTCTCTTCGTCATGCAACAAAAATTTGTGTCCTTTTATCAAAAAGTGTAACCCCTTAACCAAATCCTGGCTTCCCACTGGCCCAAAAGTTGTTCGCAAACGAATCAAACCTGAAAAACTTGAAGGAGCAAAAATCTAAGTCTCAGGCCAAGAACGCCACTTGAGTTACCGAAGAAACGTTTCTCGCTAAAAAAATCCCGGGAAGAAAAAAGAAGGTGAGGAAAATCGAAGGGGACTACTCACCACAGTTACTGATAGAAGGAGCGGAGACACGGCACGCGGAGGGCAGATCCAAGGCCTTGGTGACATTCAACGTGACACCCAACTGAGCGCTGTTCTTGAAGGCCTCGCACAGGCAGTCCGCGTTGGTTTTCAACACCGTCTTGAGCCCGGAGCAGCACGTCCCCTCCGGCTTGCTCACCGTGCTGCCGCTCGTGACGTAGGATAAGCAGTCGACCAGGTTCAGTATCACGGTGGAGCAGTCGGGCGCCGGCGGCGGAGCGGAGTGGTGGTCGGCGCCGGCGACGGAAAAGATGGCGAAGATGGAGAGTAGGATTCGGGTGGTGGTCGACATTTTTGTTGGGGGGAATGAAGTGGTTCTCTTTGGTTGGTAAAGGTAGTGGAGATGGCAATGGCAATGGCAATGAAAGTGTGGGAGATATTTATGCAGTGGTGGGAATAGGAGAGGATTCCTCGTGGACTGTGAAGATTGTGGAGAGAGAAGGAAGAGAATAAATGTTACACGGACCCTCATGCGCCCAACCAATTAAAACAAGACGGCTCAGCTTTTGAGCAGGGACCATCGGCATTTTTTTTTGGTTAAATTTAGAATTTTATGGAGCAGAAATTTGATTATGAGAGCATTATAGACAAAATTTAACTATAACACTTTAGAATAATATGATCAGAATAACAAGATCTTTGCACCGATTCAAATGGATTAAAAATGGGAGCATTTAACTTTTTAACCTTTTTTTTGATATATAAATAGTTTATAAAAATTAAGGACTCTAATTTTTAATCCGTTTGAATCAGTACGAAAATCTTATTATTCTGATCATATTATTCTAATGAATCATAATTAATTTTTATCTTTAGGACTCTTATAATTAAGTATCTACTCTTTTGTTTGGGACCCTATAGAGCAGAAATTTAATTATGAGAGCCCTAGAAATAAAAATTAATTATAACCCTATAGAATAATATAATCAAAATAATAAGATCTTCGCATTAGTTTAAATGGATTAAAAATTGAAGCGTTTAATTATATATTAAAAATATAGTTAAAAAGTTAAGTGTTCCAATTTTTAACTCGTTTGAACCGGTGCGAAGATCTTGTTATTCTGATCATATTATTCTAAATTGTCATAATTAAATTTTGTCTCTAAAACTCTCATAATTAAGTTTCTGCTTCATAAGATCCTGAATTTAAAATAAAAAAAAAATTTGCCGATTGTCCCTGCTCAGAGCTGAGCAAAAGCTTAGATGTTTTGTTTTAATTGGTTGGACGGACCCTCCCTTATATACGGAGGGTCCATGTAAAATTTATTCTCGAGATGGAAAGGTAGAATATAATCGGATCGGTCTACCCACGGTCATTTTGGGTCGGGTCGGGTTCGACCCGGCCGAACTTCGGTCTGGTTGTAGAAATGGTCAACCTGAGACCGACCAAAACTCTGGTCGGGTTTCGACCGAATTGGATTCGGATCGGAGCAGGGCGGGTTCAGTCGGGTGATGCACCGCAAATTGCAGCAATGGCCATATGTAGTCACAATCGAAAATCGGCTTTGGGAGAGAGACTTGGGATTCTTGGGGGATTGATTGAGAAAGGGAAAGAGGACTAATCAAAATGAAGGAGGAGTATAACTGAAGAGTCGGTGATTTACGATACTTAGGTGGGAGTGAGACTGTCCGACTGTGGGAGAACAATCAGATTTGGGTAAAATTTAGGGGTTTTTTTTTACATTTATACTTAAGTCGTCACCCAAAAAAATACCAATTTCCACCCGAACCCACCCGATATACCCAATCAGAACCGTCCACCTTGTTTTTTGCGGTCCGGTCACGTGGAGCCCTGGACAGCCCTAAATATTGGGTGCTTCTAGATCTTTGTAATTCAAGTTTGGACTGCAGGAAGCAGTACCATCTCAACCGTCCATTCGATAGCATATGGGCCAAATTTGCAAAGGATCCTTATTGGGTTGTCAAAATTTGAGTCATTAAACCGAATTCCTTCGAGAACTACACAACTATAGTTAAGAGCTCGTCTGATTAATTTCCACAAAAGGAGAGAGTGTAGGGGTTGGTGCTGTCCTGCACGAGCGGGCTCTGCTCCGGTCTCGCTCCAATTATCGAAAACATTCACTTCAGAGAACTCGTCGAGTAGAACAATTATGCAAAAAAAATTAGCTCAATCAGATATCATTAAGTGCCTAGTCAACATTTTTATCTTGAAAAGAATAGATCTAAAATACTAGATCAAGTCCAATGGAACCCAATATTGCCAATGTTATATATATGTGTTTCAATCAGACACTTAACAATATATATGTTTGGGACTATTGAGATTGTATGGAGCGTCCAATTAAGCCGGATTCCTTCGAGAACTACACAACTACTATAGTTGTGGATTTATGACTAGGAGCTCGTCCGGTTAATTTGCGAGTCCGTTCAATTTTACAACTACAGAGTCTACAGTAGTGGTGGATTTACGACGCAGGTCTCGTTTGTTTGCACCCATATGTACGTTTGCGGATATGTATGAAACTAGCGGATTAATGTTTGTGCCTAAAAGGCGCTTTCAACATTCGATTTTATACTTTCTCTTACTAATTTCCGTGCATGAACACAGTTTGCCTTCAAATTTACATCAATTTTTCCATTTTCACAAAGTATCCGAACCATTTTCCTGAGAGAGAGAGAGAGATTTGGTAAAAAAAAAAGAAATAAAGAAAGAGTGATTAAAATATATTTTTTTGTTTATTTTCCTAATCGTACCACCACAAATTTTAAAGGAACTGATTTAACTAGTTGTAGAAGTTGTTATTGTTTATGCCTAGACATTTTTAATAGAAATCGTTCTGTTTTATAATATACTGCAAAAGTGCTACACACACAACGATTGTGTAAAACACAACACACAACCAATCTCTAATTGCCCATTGCTGTAATAAATGGTCAGGATTAGCTCGAACTCTTCCCCGAAAAAATTAAACTTTTCTCTGGAAGAGGTTTTTTTTTTTAAATCTAGACCGTCCGAATATATCTGGACGATCAGAATCACGCGCACAACCAACACAACGGTTGTGCGCAAATGTATGAAGAGATTCTTCATGAGCATCATTGTTGACAAATCAGTTGTGTTCAGATTTGAAAATGAAATCTCTTGATAAAAAGAAGACTTGAAAATGAAATCAGGGTGGGACGCTATTTTCACTCAAGTGGAATTCCATTTAATTCTTAATACACCATCGAGTGATGCTCAATGGTTTTTCACCACCACACGAGACCTATAATGGGTCAATGCAGTATCATCTTCGAGAAGAAGAAAGAGAAGAGGATGGTTCGGGTGCGTTTTTTTGGCAACTCCGTATGCTACTCCAATATTTTCTACCATCACATCCATATTCGATCCGTAATAAATGTACGATTCTCACGTGAGCGAATGTGCGATGTCGAAAGATGTTGGAACACCACAAACGGTGGTCCAAGATCACTTGATAATTACACGTGTAAGGCCAATCCGTGTTTGGAGTGAACCTTTCAGATTGGAGTTTTTTTTTCTTCCTGATATTAGGGTTGGAGATATTTTGCACTTCGAATTTTGAAAATTTCCGTTCCTCAATAGAGTTTGTTCTTGGTTGGGACGAGAAATTTTATACTTGTCGAGTGATATCTGAACACTTTTCAAGATATTTGAACACATAGAAAATATTTTTTTATTTTGTGCATATATCTTTTTTCTTCTTTATTGGCTGCCCAACGGACTGTTATTAGCATTTTCTAGTCAAAATTCTTCTTCTTATGTGTATGGATATAAGAAAACTACTTTTTCCTTGCAAACAAAGAAGGAAACCTCCCATACACAAGGGAAGACCCAAGAATTCAAATTTCTTCTGAAAACAAGTTTGAAAAAACACAGCGAAAATTAGGCATCTTTTGTTTTGGACCAGCCGTGAAATGAAATATAGAGAGGCAATAGTCAATAAAAAAATTCTTAAAAGACGAAACATAAGGAGGACCTCTTCTAGTCTACACATGAGAAAAGTACAGAGCACTATGTTTTATTCCTTTTTTCAAACCCGGGAGGCTTAAAAGTCGACACGAGCATAATGGGTCCAGCCACAAAAGTTGATCTTTATGTAGTCTTTTTATGCCGTCTTTTTGTGCGTCTATAGTTTCACAAAAGTCGTTCTTATTTTTTAAGTATTTATGTTTTGATTTACGAAATAAGTTAATGATCTTTATCTCTCAAAAAAAAGTATTTATTTAAAAAATAAGTATTTATTTTAGTTAGTGAAACGGGACCTAATTTTCAGTAGCTCTAAAGAGTATTGTTGATGATAAAGATCAGAGGCGACCGTAGGAATTGTGATTAGTGGTGTCGTTGAATAACCTTTGTAGCATCACATTCATAATGTCCATTATCGGTCTCTATAATGGAATTGAGAAACTAAATTACAGTTCTCATCGTATCATAAATATATAGAAGGGTAATTAATAGATTAAGCATACTATTTGAACAAAAAACGAATGCGAAGACATGGACTAGAACTCTTCCAATTGACGTCAATAAAAAGAGAGAAAAAATTTAACTCTTCCTCAGAAAAAATTTATTTAACATCTAGATTGTCCAAAACACTTTTGGACGGTCGTAATTGTAGGTGCAGGTCAAAATTATAACCGTTAACCTCAGAAAAAATTTAACCAACCAACCACAGAGAGACATGTGGAGGGGCCTAAAAAAGTGACACGCGGCCAGGGACCCACAGGGGAGGACAACGGTTCTGCGAGTTGAACAAAACTCTCATAGGTAGAGTAATTCACGAGAACCATTGTGGTGGGGTCGTGCGGATCAAGAAACCAACCCCAAAATACTCCAATCGAGAGATCTCATTGAAATGTCAAGGGTCATATTTTGGTCACAAGGCAGGACCAGAGGAATCTCAAAGACGAAATGATCGTTGTGGGATTACAAAACGTCACTCCAATCGAGAGATCTCATTGAAATGTCAAGGGTCATATTTTGGTCACAAGGCAGGACCAGAGGAATCTCAAAGACGAAATGATCGTTGTGGGATTACAAAACGTCTTCCTCGGGAATTGAGGGGGATTTAGTGGCATGGTAGGAAGGAGGTCTCGTCGCGAGAGGAGCACGCCCAGAGGGTCAGCCGCGCGTGGTGACATCACCCTGCGACTTGGAGGTACAGAAGTAATACGTTTTGGAATTTTACTAAACCGTTATGGGCCTGACCAAGGGCCATGTATCTATAAATACCAGACATTTCCTCTGCTTTGACAACTAACTTTTTTTAGGGAGAGAAAGTGGTGGGCACTGATTTCTGAGGAAAGAAAAATATTATTCCTCAAATTGACCTCACCCAATCCGTCTAGAAAAAGTTGTCTATAACTCACGTGGAAAAGATAAGGGACACACAGTCTTTGTCTCTTCTGTCCTCCTACTTCTTCCTTCATCCCGCTAGTTCATTCCTCTCTTTCCCTACCTAACCTAATTATCAACCAATTACACATCTCCAGTTCACGTAGATTCACACATCAGCTACGAATGCGAGATTTACGAACCTACAAAGATTTTCTCCAATAAAAACCCCTTCTATGGTTCAAAGATTTTTTGACTTTTCAATCTTCACCACACATGTCGCTACAGATGTTCCAAAAAGATGAAAAAACGTATACTCGGTAGGTATAGGAATTTAGCGGGGTTATAGGTGGGGTTCATGTGACGCGAGTGCATGCCATAGAGCTGGCGTGGCCACTGGATGGGTGTTCCGCTTTTTCTCCTAAAAAAAATATTTATTTACAATTTTTAAGTTAAAAATAATAGGTTTATTGAAATTAAAAAATATTTAATCTGAATCTTGTTTAATAGATGTCGATGAGATCTATTCAACCATTGCAAAAAAAATTAAAAAATTATTTTTGTTAGCTCGTTATTTTTAAGCTTGAAAATATATCATTATTTTTTAAGTGCTTATTATTTGAGAGAGCAAAATGGGCCAATCGAATTGGTAATTTGTGAGAGCAACACATTTTCTGCTATCATGTTCTTATTTAACCAATTCTATGGAGTTTATAAGGTTAATCGAGCTCAAATTTAATGTATGATATGCATTTAAATACAATTCATCGGAGATTTTATAAAAGCAATTAGCATTTAAATTGTTGTTTAGCGGATAAATCGTCCGCGCCGGCAACCACTCAAATTAGGCCCCATCTCCAAGAGTATGCGTGCTTCAAGAGCAATGCTCTCTCCCTTGTATGATGATGGCCCCATCTCCGAGAGTATATATGGATTTCACACATTTTTATGAGAGGGAGAAACATTATTCGTGGAACATAGAATTATCTTTCGAAGATTATGCCGGGTTATGTACTTCATTAAACAAATTGTTTTTGTTCTTTATTTATTTATTTAATTACGTAATCTCTTAATTCATTTTTTAAATACATTTATATATAGTTATACATTGATTTCTTGTATTCCACGTGTTCTCTCTGTCATCATCGTCGATAACCATATTTTTTCTATCATTTGCAAAATTATAACCAAACAAGCCCATAACATCAATACAATAACTTACCCAAAAAAGAACATAAATAATTCACAGCTCCGTACAATCTCAACCGTCCGGTTCGGCAATCAGTGGTCCAAATTTTAAAAAACTCTTCCTGCAAATAGTTAACTCTTCCAGCGAATAGTTTTTTTTAAAATATGGATCGTCCAAAACACTTTTGAACGCTCGCGATTGATCATCCTAAAGTATATTCACGGCTCTCTGTAAAAAAAAGTTTTTCTCAAATACAATACGTTTTGAGAATCTAAAGTAGTGCTGCTGTATTAAAAGCAACGAGGTCTCATTATTATGCTAACATGCCGGCCGGTCTTGGACTTGTGATTTTATAGCTTAATTATTTGCTTTTCCTTTCCTAAAGAAAAAGTTTATTTGCTTTTTCCACCTAAAGAAAACCCACATGCATTTCAATGATTTTCCTCTCGTGAAAACATTTTGATGTTTCCCACAGTTTCTCATTAATGGGAATGTCTCTATAACACATATGGGGCTGTCTTTATTCACTCTATTGTTATATTATCAATTTGTAAATCCGAATGTAGTGCACGGATTTAAATGAAAAGTTTCTATAATCGTGCAATGTACATGGATTCTTCAAAAGAATTTAGAGGTTCATGTGTATCGAACAATTTCGTAAATATCTTTGTCGTCGAATCTGCGTATATAAATTTGTGTATCTAGCATTGCTCGTATATAAACAAGTGCTGAGTATTAGAAGGACTATCATTTTAGAGCACATTTCTCTAAAATGTCGGACTGCAATATTGTTGGGTTTATTACAATATACTCCATCAAAATGTCACGATTTGTCATTATTGTTTCAATCAAGAGTTAAAAGAGAGAATCTGAGGGAAACTTTTTATCTCATTTTTGTGGTACCCATCAAGAGAGATCGTATAAATACCAATAACTTGACTTGAGCTCTGTAGAAATTTTATATCCAACCCAAATGATTAAGCTGATAGCTAGAGGGAGGAACAACTTTATTATTCATACCGTAACACGCGCCCTCACGTGTACCAGGTTTTTTTTCATGAGCGGGCTGAACACTACACTTGGAAATCTAGCTTAGGGTGGTTGTAGATGCTCCTGCGGTCTTACTCTAACGATCCGCGCCAGCTGACCTGCTAACCTTTAGCCTAATCATGTAGCTCAAACGATTAATTATCTCAGATTATACAATAGTTGATCGCAAATCCTTATATATTATTTAACCCTTAATTTCTAAAGTACCCGATGTGGGACTTACTTTTCCAAAGATGGGTTCTCACACCCACTCTCACCAATAATCATTTAATGCAAAATTTTCATGTAAGAAATTCAATGCCAAATTCAATAGCATTGCCAAAGGGGTAGTGTCACCAATAATCCATCATTTAAATGCTAATGCTAAAAAGTAGATATGGCAATTTCAACCCATATTTTGTAATCCGTTCAAATTTGCTCACTTATTCAACCCAACCCTCCCATATTATATAATATAATAGGTTGATATGGGTTGACCCATATTTATATGAGTTTAAATAGATTAAAAATGGGTTCAATATGAGTTGGATTTAAAAGACCCAAATTGGAGTATCAAATAGGCAGCTTTATTTCCCAGGCAACATTTTACGGGAGTACAACTTCAAAAAGCAGATAGTCACGTACAGCCGTTAGTAACTTGGTATTGGTGTTTGAGAGAGAAACAGGGGAAGCTAATAAGAAAGGGAGGAGAGAGAGAGAGGGGGGGAATTCCAGGTGGAGGCCAGGAGGATGGGGGACGACACGTAGGAAAATTAGGTTACTTAGGGAAGCTAATTTTGGTTTGTGCCAAGTAAAATGGGTCAGGTTGGGTTGGGTATGACGCAATCTCAGTCATCTATTCACGCAATTAATGACTGAGATTCAATTATAATTGGCCATAATTAATTGTTATCGGACATAATTGATTTTCAATTCGGACCATCCAAAAACACTTTGGACATGTGCGATTGGTCTCCGTAAAACCTTCTTTACGGAATGGTCCGCAAATAAGATTTTTGTATTTGTTAATTTTGTTTCAAAATTTTGTAACTTATTGATTCGTCTCGTCGAGAAGAATCGGAAAAGTAAAATTTTTTGATCGAAACTCATAATTTTTAAAAAAAAACAAAAGATGTAAAAAAAGATTTCACGGATAAAGAACCGTGTCGGGGAGAAGCGAAAAAAACAACAACAACAAACAAACAAACAAACCAAAAAAGGAAAAGGAAAATGGGGCGGGGCGGGGCAGGTTTGGGTTTGGCTTGACCAACCCGTTTACTATTTGACCCATATTTGATCCGCGACCCATTTCAACCCGTCCAAACCCACCCATTTGCCACCTCTACTAAAAAGTGTTGTTCTTCCTATCTGCTCTTTTTATGATCTCTTCACAAACAAGTTAAAAAGACGTAAAATCTAACCGCTTTCTTCATGGGACCAGCCGCCAGGAAACGTATAGACTCCAGCAATCCAAAATTAAGTCTTCCACGTTACTTTGGAGATGAACTTTGATAAGTCAAGGAGACAATATAAAATGAATGTTTTTCTACAAGGCTAGCAATTTCTAAGTTTTTAGCAATCCAAACAGAGATAAACACTACTTTTGGGGATCAAATTGATGTAAAGGAAATTAATTTTTTGATGACCAAATCGACAAGGAACATCAACTTTTGGATGATCGTGTTTGCTCAATATTTGTGTTTAATGACATTGAACGACCATTCGAGACTTACATGTTCTACATTTCTACTCAAAGTTGAAACCTTTAGGCATGGAATTGACAAAATCAAAAGCTGAAGTATATTAAAACCCTAGAAGCTTATCAACTAGATTTTATGACTGTCGAAAAGTCTAGCTAGCATCCTATTGTGCTGATTACATATTTGATCCTTTATGGTAATGAAATTGTCTTTTGCAGATAAAAAAAAATTCGAGCTAGCAATTCAATAACTCTAATAGAAGGTCTTTAACAACAATCAAACGTAAATCCTACAAATGTGAAAAAAAGGGCGAATTAGATGATACTATATTCGCTCAATCTCAAGTCCCTAGACTACTAGTAAAATGATAAAAATTGCCTATAATTATGCATTGAATGTGAATCTTGTACAGGCAAGCATCCCGTTTATCGGACCAGTACGGTATGTTCGGTATCGACCCTGATCTGTACCGGCATACCATTTTAGATTTATGGATGTAATGTATTGTATATACTTTTCTAATATCGCGTTATTCACCAAGAAAAAATTAGACATAAAAATGGAACATTATCACTTTTAAGGCTAACAATAATAAGGTTTAAAAAAATTTATCATCAATAAAGTTTAGCACTGGATGATGCAAGGGCTGTTAGCCCCTCTTCGATTCAGCAATAAAATATATAATCTTCTCGTGGTTTAAAAAAAAACAATAACGGGAAATGGTGCCGTGCACCGTCCGAGCCATCCGTTCGGCAATCTAACGGTCCAGATTTTATCTCAACAATGAACGGCTCAAATGCTACACGGTGGAGATGAGACTTGGACCGTTGGATTGCCAAACGAACGGCTTGGATGGTGCACAACACGGTGTTGTGCACCACCCACACAACGCCAGGTTTAAGCACTTTTGTAATGACCTAGACACTGACAATATTCCACCGCGTTAACTAGGTACTTGGGTGAACAAAATTAGAAAGTCTACACACACATACAATCTGTGCAAAGATTGTGCACAGATTTTATTGTGGGGCCCACCACAGGTCCCACACAAATTATCAGAGCCGTTCATTAAATGTAAAATATTTTTTTAAGGGTCCCCGTAAAAGATAATCTCAATCCGATATCTATAAGCGCTCGATCCAATCATATAACTTTTCATTATTCGGAAATTTGAATGAAAAGTTAGATGGTTGGATGAAGCACCCATAAGTATTAGATTAAGCTTATTTTTTACGGGAACTCTTGAAAAAATGTCTTACATTTAATGAACGGCTCGGATAATCTGTGTGAGACCCGTGGTGGGCCCCAAAACGAAATCTGTGCACAGATTGCTGTGTGTGTAGCATAGTTCGAACAAAATTGGCTAGAGTGGAGTAGTAATCCTAGCTACAGAGAGAGAGATGAATGTGCACAGATTGAAAACAAATGTGAACAGAACGGAACTGTCCAATGCTCTAGGAACCTACACTGTGTCCAATGCTCTTGGATCCCACACTGTGTATGGGCAGCTCACACGCATCAAACAATTTCCGACACATCTTTATCCAAATTAGTGGACATATAGCATTTTGGAGGGTGAGACGAGAATTTCGTTGAGTTGACGAAAATAGCCTTTGTGATTTTTCTTGCTCTACTTAAGTGGAGTATTATGTTTGGGGCCCATATGGAAGGACTAGAGGTGAGAAAGGAAGTACACGTGGTTGGATGTCAAAACAGGAGATGGGGATGGAGCTCACAACCCCATTGGTTCGAAATCTATCCAACGAAAGATGTTAGATTTCACTTATCCTACTTGGCTCCTCTCAAAAGTCCCTACTTTTGATCACACATAGGAATATAACAACCACATTCTTCAGCACTTGGAGAGAGAGAGAAAAATCAAGAACTGGGGACTTCGGTATAGGTCAATATAATATTTGGAGAGAGAAGGTGAGGAGGAGAGAGAGATGGCTGCAACATCAACTGCGGTGGTGAATGGGTTGGGCAGCTCTGCCTTCTTGTCCGGTGGCAAGAGGAGTCAGACCTTGTTGTCCGCGCCCGTCGGAGCCAGGGCCGGCACTGCGGTGGCAGCTCCCCGGAGGCTCGTGGTGGCGGCGGCAGTTGCTTCCAAAAAGTCTTGGCTCCCCGGCGTCAAAGCTGGTGGCAACCTCGTCGACCCCGAGTGGCTTGATGGCTCGTAAGTTCCCCTTCCTGTGGCAAATGATCTGGACACAGATCCGTATACAAATTTGTCTGTAGTCATTTCACACATCGTGTGTGATTCATGTGCATTGAACGATTTGGGTGTCTGACCCACGAAAGGGAATGGACATCAACAAACACACACTCAGTTGTTTCAGTGATTAACAGTTCGTTCGGTAAACAAAGGGAGAGGAACAAAAAAATATGCAGAAAGAAATTCCCTCACCTAGCTAAAAAACCAGTTATGGGAGAGTTTGTTTCTCTCCGTTTCCATTGTTTTTCACCAAATTCTGTAACTAATATTGAGTTAGTGCAGGCTTCCCGGGGACTACGGGTTCGACCCACTAGGCCTGGGAAAGGACCCAGCATTCCTCAAGTGGTACCGAGAAGCGGAGCTCATCCACGGCCGGTGGGCCATGACCGCAGTGGTCGGCATCTTCGTGGGCCAGGCATGGAGTGGCATCCCGTGGTTTGAAGCTGGCGCAGATCCTGGCGCCATTGCCCCCTTCTCCTTCGGCACCCTCCTGGGGACCCAACTCATTCTCATGGGCTGGGTCGAGAGCAAGAGATGGGTCGACTTCTTTAACCCGGAGTCGCAATCCGTCGAATGGGCCACCCCGTGGTCCAAAACGGCCGAGAACTTCGCGAATGCCACGGGTGACCAGGGCTACCCAGGTGGAAAATTCTTCGACCCATTGAAGCTAGCGGGCACGATTCAGGATGGGGTTTATATTCCAGATAGCGAGAAACTAGAGAGACTGAAGTTGGCTGAGATTAAGCATGCTAGGATTGCTATGTTGGCTATGTTGATTTTCTACTTTGAGGCTGGACAAGGGAAGACTCCTCTTGGGGCCCTTGGATTGTAAAACTGGTCTTCTGAATTGTATGAGATAGTGGTATGTAAAATTGCTATGGACAGTGAAGTGAGTTCCCCCAGAACAAAGTTCAAATTCTTTTGACTAAGTACCTTCTTTTGCAAGATAAATGGATTGTCCTACTTGCTTTTTTTTCTCTCTGTTATCAGGTCAGTGTAAGTAGTACGTGTAAGACAAAAACGAATGTTTTGTTATGCATACTTAGACAATGCGATGAAAATGCCGAGCAAAAAAAAAAAAGACAATGCAATGAAAATCCGTATCCAATGTTCAAGAAAAGGGAGAACAAGAACTTCGAAACTTCTTGCAATTTTCTTTTGCCTCCATAAATCCGTCAAAAACTCCAAGATACAAAGACAATCTATTGATCAAAATGTTGTTTCACAGTTCTGCCCTCCTACGACCCTTTCTTTTGCTTTGTAAAGTTACGGTAAACAAATTTGTCTCTGAAAGTAAAACCAAATTTAAACCAAGGAGTCCTATCGGACATGTCATTTGGATGTGTCCTTGGCACTGAACCCCTAATGAGATGAGTTGAATTCGTCAACCCTAAATAGTCTGCGAAACGGGTTTAAGAGTTTGCCAATGCACCTGAACCCATTGCTTCACTCAAATCACCTAATAATCTTGCTCACCACTTTTGCTTTTCCGGCAATATCAGGGGAGGCCTATATTCTCAGAAGCTTGTTAAGATTAAGCATATAATAGGATTCCTATGTTGGCTATGCTCTACTATTCTAAGAGAAATCCGAATATTAACATATAACCTAGATGAGGTATCACACTTGGAACTGTCTTAGGACCTGAGACAAACGCGCTGGGAGTAATGGGTAGAACTTTCGTTTAACACTGGCAGCAACTATGATGCATTGCTTCAAAACATAGTATGGTCCATTAGGCTGAGCAAACTCAATGCAAAAACAAGGAAACATAGACCTTTTATCATGAACACATACAACACTGAAATAAGCCACTAAGCATTTGGTTCGTTATGAAGATGCAAATTCTGCTCGATAAGAAAACAGATGCTCATCAGTTCCATCAGCATGAAAATGCAATGGTTACTAAAACCAAACTGCAAGGAAAGAAAACAGAAAACCAACCGGTACTGCCCAATTTGAACAAAAATCCTTATAAAAGGCATCAATTAACTACCCATAGCCATCAAGAAATCGCCCTCACATACCACCTCGCCTCCAACATATGCCTTCCCTTCCATCTTTGCTATTCCAAAGCGTTTCTGCAGCTTTACCAGTGTCATTCTCATCACCAAGGTATCTCCTGCAACAACTGGCTTCCGGAATCTGACATTGTCAATTCCTGCGAAGAAGAAGTTTTCACGGGAACCTCCCACTTCCGGCTGCAGCATGACTATGCCACCAACCTGCGCCATTGCCTGGGGTCGAACAGCCATCCACATCATCACTACTTGTGCAAAATACAAGTAATAGACAAGGAAAAATTGCACTCCAGGAAGTTGCTGACTTGCAGAACAATTGTAAATGCATGTACAGATGTACTAATTTGAGACCATGACAAAAAATGTGGAACAAGTAATCGGCGAAGTATTTGTCCAAAGCAATGGCAAGTACATGGTCAAAATTCTGTGTTATCAAATTCTACCAAATGTACAACGGATATATGGCGAATTCTGAAAAAGAAATTTCATAACTAGGCAGTCAAAACTGTCGAAGTATCATATACCTCTTGCTAAAGAGCTGGGGGAAAAGGAGGGGCTAGACGATAATGAGTGTTTTCAGATGCATATGTTTGTCAAATTTCTACTAAAAATCTTCTAAGTTGTTTGAAAATCGATAGTAACTGAAACAAGTACCAGTTCTATGAGCGCAAACTTGGCAAACTGTCACCAATATCAATCACCTCTACTGACACAAATTAGGATTCAGGCAATGCATTGTGAATTGCGATATAGGCAGCCCATAACGCCATGAAAGCACAATACTTTGTGCTTCAAAAGAAAATAAGGAAAGCAGATGAGTGAGGATGAAAAGAAATGACATGATAGGAATGAAAGGACAGGATGGTAAGGAGGAGCATAACATTGCCGATCAATATAATTTATTCCTTAATATCACTAATATGAAATCCTACCAAAACAACAAATTACCAAGACATCAAGCAAGTTTAAGGCCTATGGTTTTATGTCCAAGATACCATACTAAGAATGCTGATATCCTTGGGTCCAACATAGCCTCCACCTCCTCCTTTCTCCCTCCACCTCAACCCACTAGCTACTTGAACTCATTACAGAGCCAAATGAGAAAATATAAGTGATGGGATTACTCACTTGCATTTATTCAGCAATCTAGAACAGTAAGAACCGTTCTATGGTCTTTTAAAGGTCACCATTAGAAATTGTTCACCAACCTTAAACCTTCTTTATGACTGACATACAATGTGGCCATGTGGGGGCACTACCCTTTCTGGGGTACCCTTCACTATTTGAGTGGTTCAACCACAGAGGAGGTTTTGGTTCACCCACCTTGTTAGATAGGTGAACAACATATTTGCCCCATTAGGTTGGATTTCCTCTTGTTAAAGCTTTCTAAATAAAGGTTCAATTAGCATAAATCAATAAATTTCCCCTTGAGGTTGTGTTTGGATGAAAGATTTATAAAGTAATTAGTGGATGAAAGAGAGAATTCAAGGAATTTTCCTCCACAGATAATAGATATGGCTCCATCTCCTTTATTTTGATCAGACCAATACCTCCACAATGATCTCAACATAAAGGCCTTGACATTTTCTCCAGGGGAATATTCCAAACCTTTTGTTTATATGTTTGCAGTCAGAGTGATTCAAGAGCTTCAAGAAATATCAAAAAATTAAAATGAAACATTAAAGATAGCATCATAAACAGGCCAATCTCCAAAAAGAAACCAAATACTGACAATTTTCAGTGAAGCGGTCAAAGAGCATTTCTAAGCTATTAGACTGGTCCAGAAGTTCTTCCGAAATGACTGTCCCATGGAACTTAGGAACATCAACAATGCCACATTCATATCATGCACCATAGAAAATTTTCGAAAGAAATGCACCAACAAATTTCTCAACGCACAAGTTTTAGAAAGAACAATTTGTGAAACTAAGAATCATAGAGTATGCAGCAATTACCTCAACCATGAGGACACCAGGCATAATAGGCCTTTCGGGGAAATGCCCAGGAAAGAAGTTATCATTTATCGTCACATTTTTAATAGCAACAGCTGAAACTCCTGGATTGTATTCAACCACTCTATCCACCAAAAGAAGGGGAAATCTGGCAAAAACCAAAACAAATACATAAACACATTCCACAAGCAATGCACAGTTGATACTAGTTTGTTGAGTTCATGAGCTTAAAAGACTTGAAATTTATTTATAAATATTTTGGGTGGTTAACTTTTACAAGTTACAGAAAAAAGTCAACCCATTTTGATAGGTAAAATAGCTTTATCTAAAGTCAATGTCCTGACTACTCTTCTTCCCATACATATTTAAGCGGGCATTAAATGTTTTGTTCATACCATACATATCTTTAGCAGCATCAAACAATCAAAAAAAGCCACAAATTCCATCTTTAGAACATCCCTCTTTTCACGACAAATAGGTTTAAAAAGACAAATAAGTGATTATTCAGAGTCAATGACAAACATCATTAGTCAACTTTTCTTCAATAAGCTTCTAACCTACTACCGATTACCCAACGTGGCACAATTTAAACCAAGATTAAACACTACAGACTAATAAATCAATAATCGGTTTTCAGTCGCGATCACTCACCATATTTCTAGCAGAACCAAATAAGCAAAAAAAAGCAACAAATTCCATCTTTAAAACAATCCCTCTTTTATGTCAAATAAGCTAAAGTTGTGTTCCTAGTATTGCTCATCACTAAAGGGTTTTTCAATCAAGATCAGTCATTGAAAAATGGCAGTAAATCGCACATACCGATGGGGCAAAATCTCGCGAATCTGATTGACATCCATCACAGTGGGAAATGCCGGATACTCTGCAAAACCATGTATTCGTTGAGATATCGGCCATATCAACAAACACACAAAGCTCAAAGAATAATCAAGAACAGAAAACAAGAACGCAACACGCGTAAATTTTTACGTGGTCCCCCACTGTGCAATTGAGTACACCCACGACCCAAATCGAATCAGACTTCACAAACCCAACACAACAGTATGCAAGGATTATTGGAGAGAGAAAAGAGAGATCAAAAGCAAATGGTTACTTAATTCAATCGGGACCTCTGGGGCTGTTGTATCTTCCTCATACGCAGAGAATTTCGTGACAAAAGGGCTGCATTTAGTCTTGGAATGGATGGATAAAAGGAGAGATTTGGAGGTGGGAGAAGAGATTTGGAAAGTCAAGGCCGACGGAGGAGGAGAGAGAGAGGCGGCGGCGTGGGTTCGCTGGCTGAGTGATGGGTGGGAGTAGAGAGTGTTGGAGAGAGTTGATGATGCCATTGAAGAGAGAGAGAGAGAGAGAGAGAGAGAGAGAGAGAGATGGGTTTGGGTTTGGTTGGGGTATAGGTTGGCCTTATTGAAGGAGGGGACAGCACGACGGGAACGAATGAGGGGGCGGAGGTTCCTACGTTGGTAGTGGCAAATGAATGAATCGTTTACTTTTTTTTGATCCGCGAATCGTTTTTACTCTCTTCACCGAAAAACACAGAAAATTATTATTATTTTTTTTTTCATGACCGGATGTCTGGTCACCTTATGATCACGTTAGACAAAAATTATGGAGTCTCGAAGTTAATGATCGGACAAATCTACACTGACACCACGGTTTAGAATGTTTGGTCTTTATGGGATTTTAACTTGCAATCTCTTAAAAAACGGCCTTGTTCGTTTGGTTAAGTTTAGGTATTTTAGTTTTGGTAGTTGGTAGAGAGAAAAATAAGGTAATAATTGGAGAGAGATAATGAGTAGAGATAGAAAGAGAGAAATGAAATTAATAATTGAAGAAATAGAATAATAATTTGAGAAATATATAAGGTAATAATTGAAAAATAAAGTTTAAACAAAATAAAATTTGAAAACGAAATAGGCCTTTTAACTGTTTTCTCATGCTCTCTGAAAAAGGGATTTATTCATTTTATATTTAAAAAAAAGGAAAGAGAGAGAGAGAGAGAATGACAATCATGTTAAGGGAAATAATTTTGTTATTCTCTTTTTTGTTAACGTTACTCTCCTACAAATATATTTTTGCACCAAAAATACACCTACGGGAGAGTAGTATTAATAAAAAAGGGAGTGCCTTATGCTAAACATAAAATTTATTTTCTTGGCTGAGGTGACGAAATACCTACTTGCATTACATTTTCGTTGTGTGCCAAAATATTCCTTAGCTACATGGTTACTACTCAGAATGCGTTTTCCAAGATGAATTAAGGAATGACATATTTCTCCTAATCTTTTGCTTAAAGTTCATGTTCTTTTATTTAGCCAATAATTTTGGCATTCCACTATTTTATAAATGCACTTCAAAATTTTCCATTTTAGTACTTAAAAATAAACATAGCATAACTTTCAAAGACCACTAAAACAAAAGTTTTAAAGTGCATATATAAAAAATGAAATACCAAAATCATTTCCCTTTTATTTTCTATGTTGCTTTTTTGGAGTCAATTGTCAAAACACACAACGCCCCTTCAAAATTCCACGCTTATTAATCATACGTCCCAAAACAGGTAAACAATTTATTGATGTTATGGGTCTGGTTAGGGTTGGTAAATCAGGTACATTTCTACTAAAAATGATTCAGTTCCAGAACGCCAAATAGGTCCTTATTTTTTAAGAAGACAATTTCAAGTTTAAAAATAATGGGCCTTTGTAATTTAAAAATATACAATATAGATCTTGTTTGAAAGATCTCGATGAGATCTTTTATACGGTGCAAAAAAATTAAAAATTTATTTTTTATTCGCATTATTTTTGAGTTTGAAAATGTGAATTTTTTTTTGATCCGCGAAAATGTGAAATTAAGGAGTATTTTTTAAGAAGGTATTCTAAAACGGGGCCAAAAAGATTAAACTTCTATCTAACCTTAGTAGTCGCCACCTCTTCCCTCCTCCCCCTCCCCCTCCCCCCTCCTAGAGCTCTACATCTTAATAGGGCGGCGGGAGGGGTTGGATTTTCTCCCCCTCAGTGGGTATTTTCCTTCCCCCTATCTTAGATTTGAGAGTTTTCCTCTCTTTCCTCCATCACCCTCCATCCTCCTCCTCCCAAACCCCCATCCAGCCCAACCCCTCTCCTCCACAGCCTCCATTCCGGGTTGGGCCAGAGATTTGGGGATGATATGAAGCAAGGGTGGCTTGGTCTTCTCCGGTGAATAAGTAGCTCGACTCTAGGTGGCAAGTTTCACCGACATTGACGGTGGCCGGAGGTTTTATTTCTCTTGTTTTCTTTTCATTCTTTTTTTCTTTAGCGATGGTTTGTCGTGATCTCCCTTGTAGAGTGTTAATTTCCTCCCCTTTGCGGGAAGTTTTCTTCTCCTTTGTGGGTGTTTTCAAGGATCCGGGGGCTCTGCTGCCCCTGTGGGGCAGTATCCCCTACCCAGACCCTTAAACAGCGTCGCTTACTTTAAAAAAAAAATTTTAACCACCAATTTGCAATCCTATTGAGCAGAAACGTGATTATGAGAGCCCTAGAGACAAAATTTGATTATGTCTCTTTAGAATAATATGATCAGAATAATAAGATCTTCACACCCGTTCAAACGGATTAAAAATTGAAGCACTTAATTTTTTAACTATATTTTTTAATATATAAATGATCTAAAAAAATTAAGTGCTTCAATTTTTTATCCGTTTGAACGGGTGTGAAGATCTTATTATTCTGATCATATTATTCTAAAGAGACATAATCAAATTTTGTCTCTAGGGCTCTCATAATCACGTTTCTGTTCAATAGGATTGCAAATTGGTGGTTAGAATTTTTTTTTTAAAGTAAACGACGCCGTTTAAGGGTCTGGGTAGGGGATACTGCCCCCACAGGGGCAGCAGAGCCCCCGGATCCGTGTTTTCAAATGGTGGATTGGTGTGTTATTTCTGTGTGTTTGAGTTTAGTTTTGTTAGGCGTATTGGTAATTGTGTGATTTATTGCTTGGCTTGTAAGGATTTTGAAGGATAGGTGTTTCTACTTGAGAAGCTTATCCGCCGTTGTGTCTGTCCACGCCTTTGTTAAAGGATGGATGTGCACTTTATTTGATTTTTCGATGATTATCAATGATATTGGTTATCCTTTTGGCAAATAAAAAAAAACCAGGTACGTACATGCGTTAATTACAGCCAATAATATACCGCTAATAAATACAGCTACTTTGTTCGTTGTTTCAATTAGAGCATTTTAGTTTTAAAAAATAAGGTTTCACTTTTCATTTCGCTTTGCTTTTAAAAAAATAATTTCACACGAATGAAAATATTATTAGAATTTCTCTAACCCTTAAAGTCGTTGGAGATGATCGTCGTCATCACAAAATCAAAATCATAATCTCCCCCGTTATTTTTTATTAGAAATTAAGCACCTACTTAGCCTTAAAAAAAATATATTATGGAAATCTTTTGTCCAAGTTTTTTTTGACAAGTACAAGGATAAAAACTAACCCAATTAAAAAGTTCTAAACATACAAATAAAAATAGAGTATCGATATTAACATC
Source organism: Rhododendron ovatum (assembly GCA_019656835.1). NCBI lineage: Eukaryota > Viridiplantae > Streptophyta > Magnoliopsida > Ericales > Ericaceae > Rhododendron > Rhododendron ovatum. The sequence continues at coordinate 10,140,214 of CM033802.1, read as the reverse complement.
CAATAATCATGTAAGTCAAGTCAAATGGATAATTGGATGAGCTCGAACATGCGATCATAGTGACTCTATCACTTGTATTCAGTCACTCAAAGACTGCAAGATGATTGATTTCGGAGATTTGAGAATCATAGGAGCCTGCAAGAGATTCTCCTTCCGACGAATCTTTCCACATTTTGACTCCTCTTTCCTCCCTTGGTCTAGTTCATCTGGGAGGATCAAAAGGGAATATTGATAGAATTTCTCTAAATTTTGAACAGGAAGTCTACTGGTACAGCAAAAGAGTGCAGATTTTGCGTACAGATTTGTTGTGGAGGCCTACTAAGGGTCCCACACAAATGATTCAAACTGTTCATTAAATATAAAACAGTTTTTCAAAGGCTCCCGTGAAAAATCAGTTTAATCCAATACTTATAGGTGCTCAATCCAATCATATAATGTTTCATTATCCTAGAATCTAAATCAAAATTTAGATAATTGGATCGAGTATCTATAAGTATCGGATTGAGATGATTCTCGGCGGAGATCCTTGAAAAAATATTGTACATTTAATGAACGGCTCAGATCATTTATGTGGGAACCGTAGTGGGCCTCCCAACAAATCTGTACGCAAAATCTGTACCCTTTTGCTGTTATTTTGTCCGCACATTATCTAAACCGTAGTCTCACGTCTTATTCTTTCATTAGAAATTAAAGCACCTACTTAGGCTTAAAAATTTTAATTGTGCAATTGTTCGACTAAGTTCTACATAACAAGTACGCCAGAAAAAGAAAAAGAAAATTATACCAATTAAAAAATTCTAAACATACAAACAAAAGTAGAGTATCAATATCAACCTCAAATTTAATTCGGTAAAGTCAAATCAACGGGTTATTAGACGAGCTTGAACGTGCCACCATGGAAACTGCGTCACTCATATCCGGTCACTCAATCACCACCGGTCAAATGTTTGCAAGTTGATTGGTTTCGAAGACTAAGAATCGTGGGAGCCTACAAGAGAACGCACTTTGACTCCTCTTTTGGTCTAGTTTTTTTTTTTTTTTTTTTTGTCATCATTCTTTAAACCTAATCTAATCTTGCACATGTGCATAAGAGTATAAAGTGAGGCACTAACTGTACTCCACTTTACTTGCCTTTGGTCTAGTTCATCCGGGAGAAATTAAAAGGAATGGTGCATTGTCACAGCCCCTGCTAGAGTGTATAACAAAACTGGCCGGTTTACAAATGGTGGCTGGCTCTTTATGTTGTACTATTAGATTCTCATATTTTATTAGTTTACGGTATTAGGCCCCATTCCGTTTTTTTTAAACATTTTTTTTTAAAAAAGAAGGTGATTTTAAGTTTAAATATAATAAAAATAAAAAATAATTTTTTGATTTTTTTTTCACTGTTTAAAAAATCTCAATGAGATCTATCAAACAAGATCTATATTGGTAAAAAATTTATTTACGTAAATACATAATTTTTGAACTTGAAATTACCTTCCTTTTTTAAAATTTTTTTTTTTTAGAATCTGGAACGCCTCCTTAATCTATCGATAATATTTATCCTGGACTTCATCAATTGAGACTTGTTGTCTTTTATCTTTGACTCACGCTATTGTCGAATTTATCTTCGATCGTCATGTGGTATGTGATAGATAGCAAGAAACACGCGTCCGAATGAAAGAGAGAGGTTCTCTTGTTTTGCTACATTTTGTTAATCGCGTGCTTGTTGGATTGATTTTACAGGTTTTTATCATTGTACGTATTTGCGGATAAACCCTTTGTAAGTATCTGTTTTTTTTTTTTCCCAATCGACATTAGGTTGTTTTTATTGCTGCATCAAAGAAACATCGAAAAAAGCATCTCTAAAAACCCAGCTTGGGCCCCGTAGCCAAGTTATAGGGGTCTCCAAAGATAGGACATATTTGGCTAAAGCATTAACCATCATATTACAATTACGAGAAACGAAATTAAAAGAACAAGAATTAAAACGACAAACAAAATACACTTTGTTAAGTATCGTTGGGCAGCCCATGAATGATCCCTAATCAAGAGGGGGAAAAAAGGGAATTGATTTCTACACTCTTTTTTGATGTTCACACTTTCTTTCTTGTTTTTTAGCAAAAAAAATATATATACTTTTAACACTAAAATCCAAAAAAATAAGTGATTATAAAAAAAGGGGTGGTAGAAATCAATTCTAAAAAAAAAAAAAGCCTATCAATACTAAATAGAAATGTAAAGGGTATTCGGCTAATTGATCCCTATGGATAGTCCGGCTCTTTTGGTCGTGTTTGGTTACCATTTTGGTTTAATTTTCTAATCATTACCTTATTTCTTTCTCCAATCATTATCTTATTTCTCCAATTATTACCTTATTTCTCCAATTGTTATTTTTTCATCTCTCTCTATCTCTCTTCAATCATTACTTTATTTCTCTTTCCACTCACTATCAAAACTAAATTAAACTAAAATGCCAACCAAACAAAGCTGTTACTTTGGTTTAGAAGTCCTTTGTATGGTGGGATTAGGAAATCATTCCCAAGTCACAAATTCCACCACTCGATAATTCTTCAACTATATATAATTAAGCCCTAGACCCTCGAACCAGAGCAGCTAACAAAGATGGATAGTCTGGAACAGAGGCTAATGGACATGGGTGTTCTAGAACAGATGCTTATGGACATATCCTGATACCATCTACACAAGGTGGAATTTTAGATTCGATTTCAATACAGGTGCGGCGAATCTTCAGATATAGTGGTGTACTGTGACGAGACAATACCATTCCATATCTGCGCTTGAACGTGAAAAGAATTAAAATATAAAAAATGGTCCCGGTTCACTTAACTCGGACATTACACAATACAAAACTCGGCTCGGCTGAACCCTGGTCCATGTTTGGCCGTTTGGAACTTATAGAGAAGAAAAGAAAGGAAAGGAAAAGAAAAAGAGAGGAAAATGAGAGAAAAATAGGAGAGAAAATTTACTATTCATTGAACTTTGGCTCTGTTTAAAACTCAAGGAAAAGAAAGGAAAATGAAAGAATTTTCCCTCCTATTGTTTGGTTGTAGAGAAAGAGAGAAGAAAATAAAGATTTTGAGTGTAGTAAACAGGAAATTTTTCCTCTTATTTTCCTTCTCTTTTATTTTCCTTTCCTTTCTTTTCCTTTACATACGTTTCAAACAGAGCCTAAAACTTTTATTTTCTTCTCTCTTTCTTCCCCAACCAACACAATGGAAAATAATTTTTTTTAATTTTCTTTTCCTTTCTTTTCTTTCCAAAGTTCCAAACAGAGCCTAAAATTGGGTCTGGTTCACTTAGCTCGGACATCAGACCTCAGAGGCGTTCGAAGGCTTCGAGCGAGCCAATTGAAGTGAAGAAGATGATGACAAGTGCTTCTGCTTCAATCTGGGGTATTAGACGCCGATTTTCCAACATCATCCTCTGCTGCAAATCTCATCATCTGTGCACTGCCAGGAGGTGATTTGTTCCCAACCCAGTTTCACGCCACTTTTCAATTTCATGACTGTTTTTCTACTGGTGCGATCTCTCCTTACAGTCTGATTTCAGTTCGGTTGCTGCAAAAGGTTAGGAATTTAGAATGAACAAAATCTCGAATCATTAACTTTTGAGAAAGGGAGGACTTTGGATTGTGTGAAAGTGAGGAACTTTTATTTTTTATTTTTTTTGATAACTCATGTGTCCGGGCGAGTTTACGAGGTGCGATTAATCCTGGGGGCCCAATCCCACCACCCACTTGCTGGAGTAATTGCCCCATCCCACCACCCACTTGCTGGAGTAATTGCCCCGTGTGAACTGGCTTCAAAAAAATTGATAGCATGTATGAGGTTTCTAACATGAGACTTTAGGTGGGAACAAACTCCTAAGTCTCATGTCTTCATCACAGGCCAACCCTTGAGGTTGAGAAAGTGAGGAACTTTGGATTGTGACAAAATCTAGGAACTTTGGATTTTCAATACAAAAAATGAAAACCATAAGAGCATCTCCAGCCTTTTTACCTATGCTAATTTGTGTAGAGTGGAGGTGGTTTTGAGGGGCTTTTACTCATATTTTAAATTTAAGTGAAACCAAGGTAAGGGCTGGAGATGCTATAAGAGTCTATCTTTTTTGTTCATTCATCAGTGTTCCCCACCATTACTCATTGTTCAAACAAGAGACAGCATTGTCGTTTCTTGTCTTTTCCCACCCACTCTTGCAATCCAAAGGGCCTTAACTTTTGCTTTGTTCTCATTGTCTGGGGAACCAAAAGACCAAAGACGGTCTGCTAAACTAATCCTAATGTAGAACTATGATTTAAGCTGAACATTTCTTATGGAAACGAAACTAAACTACTCTGACAAGTTAAAAGTTGTATTTCACTTATTTCTTGGCTTTCCCTGAATTGCAAGCACGCCTATGTTTTCTATTCACTGCTCATTTTCCATTTGAGATATCTGATTAGGAATATCATTGTCTCCTGTATGCAGGGGCTCTTTATTGTTGTTAGAGCCAAGCGTTTCAAGTTCCTCAATATTTCATGATGCGGGATTTACTCGTTTTCTTACTTCCATCGGGTATCCAAACCAGACAGAAAAAAAGTTGGAAGGACCTCTTCCGGCATTATGTTTTTCCTCTACACTAAGTACTTTATCGGTGCAGAGATCATTGGTGCTTGGGCATCGGAATGGTCTTGTAAAATGGCTAGATGCTAGATGTATGAGCAATGCATCATTTGAGCTGAAGATGGAGAATGGTGTTGTCAGGTTTAGTTTGGGAAAGCAGCTTGATAAGAATGCATCTCCAAAAAGTGGGAAGAAGATGCCTAAACGGGTTAAAATGTCTAAGAAGACCAAATTAAATGAACTCAGGATGTATCGTCTGAAGGCAAAGAAAAAGATGAATTCTCCAAATCCAGAAGTTAGGATTAGATACAAACTTGAGAAGGTAACTTTTTCTTTATGAACCATAAGGAAAATTTCATAATCTTACTGCATTCTCTGAAATTTTAGAAATTGAAAGCCTGTTAATGACCTGACCTCTTTGAAAAAGGTCTTTGTTCATTTATTTGAATTCCTTGGTATGTTTGGTATTTTACGTTTCAATGGGATGGGCGATTTGTCTGAATTTCATGACCCCTTTGTTTTACTCCGTATCTTTTTTGATGCTTTTGCAGGCCAAACGGAAGGAAGAGTGGTTGATTGAAAAACTTAGGAAATTTGAGATGCCTAAATCCCCAGCTGAAACATATGATCCTGAAATTCTTACTGAGGAAGAGATGTTTTACCTAAAGCGTACTGGTGAGAAGAAGAAGAACTATGTTCCAGTTGGGCGGCGAGGAGTATTTGGAGGTGTTGTGCTCAATATGCATCTTCATTGGAAGAAGCACGAGACTGTTAAGGTTATATGCAGGCCTTGCAAGCCCGGGCAGATTAACGAGTATGCCGAAGAGCTTACAAGGCTTAGCAAAGGCATTGTGATTGACATAAAACCTAACAACATTATCTTATTCTACCGTGGGAAGAACTATGTACAGCCAAAAGTGATGTCACCTCCTGATACCCTGTCAAAAGCCAAGGTAATATATCTTCTCCCTGTGATCATGCAAAGGCTGTTTATCTCTGAAAGGTAAATAACAACCGATTGACATTCTCCTCTTTTGGTCTTCCACTAGAAACAACTGGCTGGTTGGTTTTTGTCATTCTGTTTTTTGACAGCCTATTATTTTTTCCTTCCGATTATTTGATCAAGCAATATGTTTTTGGGTACAATTTCTTTTCTAGCTACGTACAAATATGTGTTACAACTTTATAACAAAAACAATTTGCAGCTGTTCTGATTAGTGAAACAACTAGTTGAGCTGGATGGATGAACAATATAGGTTCTCTACAGGTCTACATGTTTAATCGTCTTTCAGAACAAGTTGCTACCAGTTTTTTTAGTTCCCCGTCAGAGTAGGAATGATACTTTGGAAGTTTAATCAACTACCTTGTCCTAGAGCATGGGGCGGACAAATTGAATTGCAGGATCAAAATCAGGATTTGTAAGATTGTAAAAGCTTTGTTCTGGTAAAAGTACCCACCTATGCTGAATGGGACTGAACTCTATCCAACTCAGGACTTGGAGGAACATATTATAAGATAGGTTTGAGTGCCATGACCCAAAAAAAGCCAGGTTTCCCTGCCTGTGTTTGCAAGGCCATATTAAAAGATGAATGAGTGGAAGAAGTTAAGAACGGCTACATATTCCTTGCAGGTTCTTAGGTTTGAAACCTGGTTCCCACCTCTGATAGGCGGATTCCTGCAATGTATGCCTGAAAGCATGTTTCATCCATTTTCCACATTCGCTTCTTTCTATTTCATGCTTTTGGTATTACTTATTTGCGAACAGTTATAGTGCTTTTGTATGCTCATTTTTACGAGGACAACTTGTATATTCATGCTTTAGGTCTTAACCCAACTCGTATATTCATCCAGTTTCTTGTGCATTGTAATTCTTTAGATTCCACACATTTTTGTTCAACAACTTGCGCATCTCGTCTCGTGGGCGGAATTTGGTTGGTTTATCGTAGATGCATACACCTTCTGATGACATTCATATTTCCATTATCAATTTGCAGGCCCTGGAAAAATATACGTATGGGCAGTCGCTAGAGCATACAAGTCAGTTCATTGAGAAACTGGAGAAAGAGCTGGAAGAATATCATAAACACCTTGATCGGTATAGGAAAAGGAAGGAGGAAGGGAATGCCCCACGAGTATCAGTTTAACACCTAATTGTGGTGCCGATAAAAACAAAACACCTAATTGTGGCAGTTTGTTACCTTAACTTGTCTGTAAGCACTCTCTCTCTACCCTGTCCTGCAGCATTGATAGTCCTATGATATTAATATGATACGTAGTCTAAGATTCATCCAGATTCTTGGTTTAAACTTCAACTTAGCTCTTTTCAATTTCAGGTGTGTGGTCATAAGATTGGTATAAATTGTTAAAGTTCCTATCAACAAAACATGCAGACTTTGATTATCGATGGGGAAATATTACGTGGTTACACACAACAGCCTCCTCTAGCATATAAACTGGGTATCATTGGTTCCTTGCTTGGATGCAGAAATATGATGCACAACATGGAGAAAGACAATTTCCTTTGAAGGAGGAGTGTATCCCTTTCATCCATACTTCATCTTTGTCTATTTAATTGAAATGGGCAGCTATTCTGCAAGATTCAAAGAGGGCCAATTTGCTTTTGGCAGCAACATTGGAGTCGTGGGAAGTATGGTGGCAAAGTCAGCATGAATATGGCCATGTGCAAAGCCAAAACAATTTTTGTTGCAATGGAGATCATCATTTCACCTCTCAGTGAAAGAAACACTAGCGAAGTCAAGGCAACTCTGGTCTCCTATAAGCAACTTTATGGTCAAAGTTTTGGCGAATGGTGAAGAACTGGCAAAACACGAGAGATCCTGATCCTAATATGAACTATCAGTATCCTGTGTGACAGACATCAAGGAAATAGTAGGGCTCATGCTTCCAAAGCAGATCTCTCTCTGGAGTCCCTTGCTATTAAGAAATTCAACAAAAGCAAGGTATAGGACCAATGCCGTTATAGCTGACGTCTGGGCTAAGACTGATCAAAGGGCACTGATTATTTTCTATTTTATATCTTGGCATTTTTTCAATGTTCCAAGGATATGGAAGAGTTGGATTTTTAGCTTTCTGCATTATTATGTATGACGCCAAGATAAGAATATAGCATTCTCTTTTTTAGCTTATGATTCATGCATGCGAATTTGACTTCAAAATGAAATTTGTTGTAGTTCCTAGTTAGTGCTCAAGGAACTTGGTAAAATAGCTCTCATAGAGTAAAGCGCTGTAACTTTAGGTGAAATGAGTGCATCCTGGCAAAAGGATTCACCGAGCTTTGTGGACTGTTTATTAAAAGTACAGGTTCCTGGTCCCTGCATAGTCGTCATACTGTGAACACGGTCTGACTATGATGCTTGCAGAGCCAGTTTATTGTACATAGTCTTATTTCTCAATGATGGTTTTTATTTTATTTTTTTGCTAAGCCTCAATGATGGTTTTTGATCACTTCTCGGAGGGTATTTCGGGGGCAAAACTCAGGAAATTAGGTGTGGAACTTGTAGCTCAGAGTATTAGTGCATGTGGCTATGAAGGGCATTGTCGGGGAACCACAATGCTCGGGATCTGAATTCCTGCCAGAAAGGAAGGGCCGGGTTGTGAGAAAGTATATGAATAGGCTGCAGCAAAGGCATGTTCTTGATGTGCCTAGGGGCCCAGTAGGCTGCTGAGCCAGCCATACATGTCGTGTCTCGAGTTAAAAGCATGGTCCGTAACGGTTCATTTTATAGAGCTCGATGTGTTTAATAGCCTTCTAAAATATCATGTCGATCACACATGCAACTTAGTAAGTAAATCACGTTTTTATGCGATGAATGAATAACAAAGTGAATGGTTCGAGTCATGCTTTTGAGCTGACATGAGGCCCATATGGGTGGCATAGGAAACAAAATACTCTCTCTATTCCAAAATGGATGGCCAAAACCAGTATTCACGCATCTGATAAAAATATTTTTGTTTTTTAAGTTACAATAATTTGCACATGCGATATAAATTTTGTTTGATAGATCTTACTTAGTTTTACTAATCAATATTTTTAAAATCATGAAAAGTATTATAAATAGTAATAAAAATACAGTATGATTTTTTGAAAAATGTGAATTGTTGTTTGAGACATTTCATTGTGGAATAGAGGGAGTATGTTCAAAAGATATGAGTAGTGCCACTAATATAGCCCTCGCTTTTTTAGCGCTAAATGAGAGTGTACATTCTCCATTGCAAAATTATTGTAAAAGAAAAAAGGCGATAATAGAACTTTTATTAATCAACTTGAAAGTGGACAAATAATTTAGGACATAAAAAAAAAATGAAACAAACAAAACAGAGGGTACTATTATGCGAAATGATACCGAGGAGTTTTATACCGACTGGGATACCGATGGTCCTGCGTGGCCCACTGCAGATCCCGCACAAATGATTCAAATCGTTCAATAATTAAAAAAAATTGAGTGGGCCCGTGAAAAATCAGCTCAATTCGATATGTGTAGATGCTTGATCTAATCTCCTATTTTTTATTCAGATTTCAGAATCCGCGGGACCCATAGTGGGCCCCGCGGGAGCATCAGTATCCTATCGGTATAAAACTCGTCGGTACCACTAGCAGTCCTCTACTAGTATATAGTAGCTACTTATTTCCGAGTCTTGCTACAACCACCAACCATGTCCTCTACTAGTATATAGTAGTTACTTATTTCCGAGTCTTGCTACAATCGCCAACCATACACCTACCGATTCTACATTTGACGGATCCGCGGGGAGCGCTCTGGATCCCGCACGGATGATCCAAATCGTTTAATAAATTTTTTTTTTTATAAATCAAATGGATCTTGTAAACTGAACGAAAAAGAAAAAATTGAATCAAACACGTACATATATCAGATTGAGCTAGTTCTTGCGGAGCACACTCGTTTTTTTTTTTTTCCTTCCTCCCGCTTATTTCCACACAAAATAAAATTAACACGCTTTCCCATTAATGTTGTACGGGGGACTGACAGATGGGCTCGCTGCATCTACAAGCATTAATTGTAAGCCCAATTTGGCCGGGTAAATAAAGATGAGGCTCACTGTCACGTCTCCTTCTAAAATGGTCCTCAAAGAAGGAAAAAGAGGATCTTCTTTCGCGTGGAGGAGAGAGAGAGGAGAGACCCAGCTTTTGTACTGCTACTCCAGTAGTCAAAAAGAAGAAGAAGAAGAAGAGGAGGAGGAGAGAATCTTTCTCGCAGGGTGTAAATATAGAGAAATTTTTGGGTGCTGGGTACCACGTCACCACGTCACCCGGCTGATGTGGTGGCGAGCAACACATTCGGACTATTCAAAAGTATATTAGATGGCTTAGATCAAACCACTCTTTCTTTTTTCACCTCAATACTTCCTCTTATCTTTCTTTCTCCAAATTCGAGTCATCCAAAATTAAAATGGACGATCCGAATTTACTAAGCGGATGCCACGTTGTACTCGCTCGGCACTGAAAAACTTCTCGTAAATAAAGGAAAGATACTACTCCTAGTAATAAAGAAGAGAAGAAATTCAACCTGTTAGTAGTGTTATTACTCCATCAATCAAGGACAACACGGTGAAGCGAAAAATCTGGGCACAGTTTCTTTTCTTTTTGCTCCATAAATTTGGGCAGTGGTTTTCACGCCCTGGCCGCACCACTTTTTTGTCTTCTTGTGACGTAAATTTACATCGTTGCCCTTTTAAGTTCGAAAGAGTATACAAACGAAAGGTTAGGAAAGAGAGTGCGGTTATGAAAAAATGAAGTGTCAAAATCAATCACCTAGAATTTTCACAGGAAAGGACTTTTCACCCGAATCACCCCGCCACATTATTTCGATTTTTACTACTCTAAACACTGTTGAACCAAAGGGAGACTATGCCTTCATGCTAATATTGATAAGGGCTTGATCGATTCTATACCCAATTTGATGTCAAAAAATTAAGTAAATAATTGATCAAGCTTTTACTGATATTTGTCTGAACTGATTTTTTACAAGTACCTTCAAAAAATATTCTAAGAATATTGAGCGATTCCGATAATTTGTGTTGAAGTAAATGAGAGTAGAAAATTGTGTAAAGCAAACCCTAAAAGCCCAACAAGAGTGCAACGCGTGTAGTGAACTACATGGAGCCCTCCGTAGGTTCCTCAAGAGAAATCGAAAAAGTAAAAAAATTGTCATCGAAACACATAATTTTTTAAATGATGACAAAAAAAAAGAAGCCAAAGAACAAATTTTTTAAGCTTATTTTTGTCTTTACTCAAAACATGTTGAGTTTGGATCATAATTTTTTACTTTTCTGATTTCTGTTGTCGAAACGAAGTAATAATTCACAAAAAAATTGACGCAAATACTAACAAATATTTTTTTTAAAAGACAAAAAGAAAAAGAAAAATGAGCTTTGCTATGAGTACATACATCCATCTACATATCCCACGTACATATGGCTTTGGAACCCATATCAGATTCCATAAAGATGATGAGAGCCTCTCATTTTGTTTAATTTTATCAAATAATTCAGAAGCATAGTTGTACGTGTCGTAAACGTCTTTACCCATATTCGACGACTGACCTAATTTTTTAAAAGGACCCTAAACAAAATATTTTAAAAAAAATGAGCCACTCCGATCATTTTTATGAGATGCGATACAGATCCCAAAGCCACATATGCATGCGGGATATGTACACTCATTCTTTTAAAAAAAAAAAAAAAAACAAGCCACTTGCCTTATTTTTGCCACATCAGCCATAATCAAGAAAATTTAAATAAAAAATCAGCTTTCTATTGTAATTAATTTTGACACTCTACTCTTGATTATCACAATTTAATATTCTACAGAGGGATGATCTGTACATATAGCGTTCAAAAAAATAAACATGTCAAAAACACTAAAAAGCGAATATCATTAGATTGTAATTATCAAAAAAATGGGTGTCAAAATCATTTCCCTTCACACCAGGTCAATACCTGTAATTGCCAAGGCAGAAACTTCTCGCGAGAAAATGTATGCAAACGATATGAATATTATACCAAGTCGTCTTCTTCATTCTATCTGCAAATATGCACTCTACCCTATTCCCTATAGCCTAAATAAAACCCTAAACTCCCAAAAAATTACTCCTACTAAATTCGCATTCAATTTTCACCTCTCTCTCTCTCTCTCGCTCTCTCTCTCTTCTTTTCCTCCACAGAAATGGGTGACAGCCCAAAGAAACCAAATGTCAAGAAGAAGAAGAAGCGTGGAGGTAGCAAGAAGAAGATGACAGTCGAACAGAGCATAGCGTATAAACGCGTGAGTGAATGGGTTTTCTTGGACCGGTCTTCAGTGCCTGCCAATTCCTCTGCCACGGATGATGATTTTGCGGCTGCCGTGATAAACCACGGCAAGTTATCTGAGAAGTTGGTGTTCGAATTGCATTCGCATTCGATTTGCAGTGATGGATTCTTGTCACCTTCCAAGCTCGTTGAGAGAGCCCATCAAAATGGGGTGAGCTTTTCTCTGATCTTGATTGCTTATTTCAAATGGGTTTTACTTTTTATGGACTAGTGGATATCTTTTGGCTTGGGTTTTGTAATTGTTGTTTGTTGGGGTTTTCTTACTAGTGTTTTTGGCAGCAGCATGGGATGAGGTTTTCACTATTTGAAACTTAGTAGTTTTATGGGGTTTAAGTGTTCTTTTTTTTTTTTCCTCTTTTATAACATGCAAGAAGTGTTAGTTGTTAGTGGTCTTGTGCATGAGGGTATATGGTGCGCTCCAACTTGGCTACCACCCCACTTGCGGGTTTTAGTGTTGGTTCTGCAATTTGAAGTCGGAAAAAAGAGTGAAAAGGTTTGGTTTTTGTTTTTAGGAAAGGAAAATGCTAATAACATGGGCTGTCAATAAGACCGGAAAAGATTAAAAAAAACACAATTTTGTATGTGTTAAAATGACTTAAAAAGTGTATGAAAACTATGTTATTGACAATCCAATGGGCTATCAACATCATACGGTAAAAGATTGGGTATCAAAGAGGGCTGCGTTGTTTTCATCTTTTAATTGCACGTTTGAAATGGGTTCTGCTTTCTATGGACACAGATGTATTGGGGCTTGCCCTATGTGATTGTGTCTTGCGTTCTCTTACATCTAACTGAGGTTTTCGCTATTCGAATCTTATCTTTTTGGGGTTCAGCATTCAGATTGTATAATGGTTTTGGGTTCAGTAGTCAGATTGTGAATAGGCTCTGCTCTATGTTTTGGGGTCAGTAGTCAGATTGTGAATGGGCTCTCCTTGTATATTCGAGACTCGGCTCTTTTTTCTCTTCTTCATATTAGGTTACCCAGCTTCAAGAAATGATATATACTTTTGGTGGTAGTTAGTACCAGTGTTGAACTTGCTCGTGTTTCGGGCTGTTTAGAGTGTGGTCCATTTGTTCAGAAATTATCAGCCAATGGATTTGGTGTCCTTGTAGCACCACAATACCCTTATGCAGATATTATCAGCCAAGTAATTCTACCTCCATCTTCTGAAGATCCACCTGGTCTTTTTTGTTTCCTTGTCAAATTGTATCTCCTATGAGTTTCCTGTGTATGTAAATCCATTGGATCTGTCATTTTGCCATTTAGAAGGCATCAGACTATCTTTATCTTATCTCTGAGTCTGGATTGTGAAAGTGGAAATATAACCAGACAATTTTTAGCAAGTAAACCAAGAAGATCATATTCAACCTATGGTTCATTTGCTGTTGCTTCTATATCTCTTTGCACTTGAATTTCTTGGGACTTTTTCTTAACGTCATTGGACTATAGTTACTCTAGTTTTTTAACCATTATTTGGCTTGCTTCAAATACGGCATTAAGAGTAAATTAGATCAGCATACCAGTAACCATGCATTTGGTTGTCCCCTGAAATTATATGGTTCTTGTATTCAAATCCCATTCTGTGGTACCTCATCCTTGCAGTAAATGACATGTGTTGGTTAGGGATTTATTATGTGGCCCTTCCTGCTTCCCAGATGAGGTATCCTTTTGGTGGTAAACCTAAGTGGCTACTATTGTATTCCTTGATTCACAAGAAGAATCTATCTTCATGAGATTTGACATATCTTTTCTCTGAGGTCTGAATTACCAAGTTTATACGCGTAAGAAAACATTTGTTGTACTATCGGGTAATTAAGGTGTAAAGAATTAAGCTAAATTGTTCCGAAGCCCAACAAGTTTAGAAAACAATTTGGATCGCAAAACAAGGTAATTGTTTCAACATTGGGTTGGATGTAATGCGTCTAACTAGTTCATTATGATTCTTTTTAATCCCTAACAATTGCATTGTGTTCAGAACAGGTGAAAGTTCTCTCTCTGACAGATCACGACACCATGGCTGGCATCCCTGAAGCACTGGTTGCAGCTCGCAGATTTGGTATCAAGATCATCCCTGGTGTCGAAATTAGTACAATCTACTACCCAAGGTCATCTCTTAGCACCGTCACATAAGCTTTTTACTCTAAAGTCTAAACAAAGAGTCAAAATTGGTTGTTTGCAATATAGATGGATTAGGAAGAGATTGATTTTGTATGGTGATTTCCTTTTCCCTTTTGTACGAATGTGCACTGAATTTTGTGACTGAAACAGGGGGGAGTCTGGTTCAGAGGAACCAGTTCACATCCTTGCATATTACAGCAGCTGCGGGCCAACGAGATCTGAAGAACTGGAGAAGTTTTTGGCTAACATAAGGGATGGACGTTATCTACGTGCAAAGAACATGATTTCAAAATTGAACAAACTTAAATTTCCTCTCAAGTGGGAGCAAGTTGCAAAGATTGCTGGCAAGGGTGTCGCTCCTGGGAGACTGCATGTTGCTCGAGCTATGGTTGAAGAAGGTTACGTGGAGAATCTGAAACAAGCTTTTGCCCGATACCTTTATGATGGCGGACCTGCTTATTCAACGTGATAATTCTTGAAAACCTTGATTTCGCTGATGACTATTAGCCATTATGTATTAGTGCATGCATCTATCTTTAAATTGATATTAACCTATTTTTGGATTGGTCTTCATCCAGAGGGAGTGAGCCTCTTGCGGAGGAAGCAGTGCAATTTATATGTGAAACTGGGGGGGTGGCAGTGCTGGCTCATCCGTGGGCGTTGAAGAATCCTGTTGCCATTGTAAGGAGGCTGAAAGATGCAGGCCTTCATGGAATAGAGGTTTATAGAAGCGATGGAAGATTGGCAGGTAACAGATGGTTTATAATTATACTTATCGGTGTTTGGTACTTAAAAGTAACTGGATGATATATGGTTGAGTGTTGAATGAAATGAATATGCTGATGGGTTTTGATTGTATTAAGATTCTAAGAATGAGTTCTTTCAGAGTTTTATAGTGTATGATGAGAGGTGTTTCATGAAATGTTCACTTTTTTTTTTCGCTGCTAAAATTGATGCATTGTGGTTTTGAAACCAAATCTGTTGAGCACTCTTGAGAGATGCTAGATGATCAATATGAGCAGATGCTAACACGTTATTGAGTTGTTCTTTCGCATCAAAAAACGGTTGTGGGAAATGAGTTATTCGGGTTGTTCTTCTCTATGTACTATGTTTTGACATCTTACTATGTTTTGACATCTTGATTTTCTTTGTCGAACAGTATACAGTGACCTAGCAGATGCATACGACCTAATTAAGCTAGGAGGATCTGATTTCCATGGGAGAGGTGGGCAAAGCGAGTCTAATTTGGGAAGTGTGAGCCTTCCAGTTTTAGCCGTGAATGACTTCCTAAGGGCAGCAAGACCAATATGGTGTGGTGCTATAAGGGGTATTCTCGAGAACTATGCCGAGGATCCCTCTCAATCTAAGCTAGTCCAGATCATGAAGTTTGGCAAGACTAGGAGGGTTCTCAAGGGTGGGTCACTTGTTAAGAGCAAATGTGATTTGATTGATCTTTGCTTGTCTTCATGGTTGACAAGCGAAGAAAGGCAGGACTCCGCGTTTGAGGCTATCAAGTTGAAGCTTTCCGGACTTCCTATCAACGAGGAAGGGATTCAAGCCGTTACTGCAGACAAATAGTCTTCATTTTGAGATGGAATTATTTTTGTACCCTAATTGTAGGCAATGCGACAACGATGATAGTTGATTTTTCCGGCATTTTGTCAGCCCCCCTTTTTTCCCTTTTCGAGGCTGGGGTAATTTTTCACTAGGCAAATGATTGTGAGGATGCAACTAATTTAGGCGGAATGCGACTGATGTGCAAAATTACCATTGGACGATGACAGTTTGGGCCCCACGGCCCACCATTGCCACGTCCGTCGGTTTTGGAAAGTTGTGCTCGTTCATTGTTTAGGAGTTGTTGCCAATCCATTATTTGCAACTGTATTTGCATTTCGGTAAATGTTGTGGCAAATTAGATACAGAACTATTTCTTTGATTTGAATCCGGAACTCTGGTTCATGTGGTGGCTAGGTGGCTATGAAAATCCTTACAGATCCCCTCAGTTAAAGAACATTTTCCCATGAAAAATGGTGAGTTCACAAGTTCTGCTCTTTTCAAGTGAATAATAGTTCTGCCCAGAATTTGCTTGTTTGGCTTCACTCTCTCGTTTTTAGCAGTTCTTATCGCACGTTTCCACATTGATAAACTGCAGCTTTATTTGACATACCTAGTACCCAGCTTTATTTGTTAGTTTTGTCTGAATTCGGCCTATTTCTGCTTTCACCAGTTTATTTGGTCTCAAACTCAAATACGTTTTATCTATTTTACATTGATTCAAGGTGCTAGCACGATGATAATGGATATATATCATACGTGGCAAATTCTTTATATCGCATTATTTCACATAGATTGTTAAACTTTGTATCGAATTTTTTTTTTTTTTGCTAAGCGAATATCTAATTATTTTATTGGGGATCGATCACACTTTTCTTTTATGAATGCACTCTTTTAATTTATTATTGTTAAGGTAAAGGTACATAAAAACCCCCCCATAACCTTACTATTTTATTTTTTTACTGTATCATACATTTTTAAGTCAAGAATAAAAAGGGTGCGTTTCTTTAATTGAAAAAAAAGAAAGAAAGGAAAACCTGAAAATCAATTGCCTTTCCGAAGCAACTTCTTCATCATTCTTTCGATATACCTGCAAGGACGCAGAGGTCGTTGAGGAGGTTGTTCGTACGCTAGTATTGTCAGATCAATTAAAACGAAAAGTAATGCAAACACATCTCCCACTCATGCATCATTCACCATGGAAGAACTAGATACTCTGTGATGTACTGCATCAACGAAGTGAAGAAGCCACTTTATAGTGCCGTGGGGAGGAGCTATAAGCTCATGGTGGAGTCCACTATAACTTGTGAGAGAAGACATGTAAACGGGTCAAAGCGGTGTAAAGATGATGGATCTGTTACACGCATCGCTCGACTCATAAATGTTATGACTTGGATAAATCAGGTGTGATGTTTGAAAGCGATCCTCTATAAATCATCATGACCGTACACAGGGTCAGTGGCGGATCCAGTAATTGTATACAAATGGGTCACTTCTCAATCATAGCCTTGATCGAACAATAGATAGTGAAGAAAATTAAGAAAAAATAAATGGAATACTCTCTCCGTCCCAATTTAAATGCTCCCTACCGAAATTCATGCAATTTTGAACTTAAAAAAAAACATATTTCTGCATATTATTAGTTTTTATTTTCTTACACTAAATTAAAGTATTCAATGAGTGCTTTAATTTAGTGTAATAAAAAAATAGTATGTGAAAATATATATTTTTTGGATTCGAAACTGCAAGGGTTTTTTGTTTTTCAGCCGTTTGAGCATCATCAATAAAAAGAAAAGTTGGAGGAAGTTGCCAAGGTTTGAACCAGCTACCTTTGGCATAAAAGCCAACGTTCTTACTGCTGGTACTAGGCGCCAGTCTAGCTATGATTTTGGTAATTTTATATATATATTACTTATTTTCTTGGTTAAAAAAACATAATTCCAACAATTTCAGGTGGGTCACGTGTGCTTTACTTAAATCCACCCCTGCACAGGGCAAACATCTAGGGCAGACAACATGATTTTTTCATATTTTTTTTGGGTCTCGGTGAAAGTCAGCATTGTTAGTTGTAGTTAGTAAGATTTGAACCACTGTCAAATGCAATGGGAGTACATAGTGCTTACCACTTGACTACCACCTTACTTGTCCAACGACATGATATTGGTACATTTTGATTCAAACTTTTCAATATTTCTGGTGGGATTTTGGAAATCTCTAGTTTATTCGGCGCAGGACCAAAATAATCGCCAATCTACAATTATAGACTAAGAGTAATAATTGATTATCAAAAAAAATAAAAAATGACCAAGAGTAATTAAGAGATCTTCAAACTTACAATAAAAAACTGTTTTCAGGCTGTTGGTACTTCCTCATCTTAATGGGAGATTTTCAGCTACTGCTAAAAAAAATGAGAATCCCTTCAAAGCCCTAGACGAGTCTGAAGATAAATACTCGGCTCATTTAACAGCCTTGCCTATGATGACCTTGACTCATTTGACACCCTACCACCTATACTGACCTTGACGACAAAGAAATTTTGAGAACAGACACTTCATCGAGAAGCAGAATTCTTGATTCTGTCAAACCATTTCAGCCAACACCTGCTGGAAAATGCAGAATTCAAACACTTACGTCGCTTAGAAAATACAGTAACAAAGAACAGTTTAAAATTTCAGAAGGAAGCAACTTCATTTTCTAAGCTTCTTGGGTTGTACCACAATTGTATCATGTCCAAATGAGATAGACAAGAGTACAGTTTAGTTAACTGAATACCTTTTTGCCGAGTATAACCAGCTTGCAAATGGTACGCGGTCTCCCTTTAAACCAATGTACAGCGCATGGCTTTTCTCAGTGGAATAAGTGATAGTCCTCTTGAATTGTCTTCCACAACAATTACAAAGCATGCATCTGAGATCAGATACAGAGTGCATAATTAATGTCAATATGTTGCTCTTCCAAACAACACAGCAATGCCAATGTCAGATGGAAGATAGAGAGCTTAAACTAAAACGAAAAAGTCAAAAAACAAGGGTGGTTAATAAGCCATATATACATAGTCTAGTGTTCCTGCTGCGTAATAAAGTACTACGGATATGATGTCTTGAGGAAATCAAAATGACAATACTTGCCAAAATGACTATAAAGCCTACTCTAACCTATGGTAAGACATATGTAGAATGGCTCCAGCTGGGGAAAACTCTTCCCCGCCGAACCAACAGAAAACTAATTAACTAAACAAGATTATTGTAATTATGTTACATGTAATAATTTTCTTCTGCAATCTCATATGCTATAGATTTGCATATAAATTCATCAACTAAAACTGGAAGTTGAAGAGACACCACTCATGTTAAGTTTCAGGCACCTGTAGAATTCTTCCTTGGATTCACACTAACTCACTCCTAAACAGCCAGCATAAGTAAGGCATGCTTAAACTCAGATGACACTAACACAAGTACCATAGAAATCGAAGTATAACATCAGCTAATCTTAAGAGGGACACTATCGGACTAATTTCTGCTTCTAGGATGAATTCGCCGGACTAAATAGCAAGGAAGGACTAAATAGTAAGGAATTAGCAATACCACGTCCACGAGGACTACTAGTAAACAAATGGATAAGTAATACTGGGAATGACTTCTCATGACATGTGTAATCAGTAATCCAATACCATTATCTAATCCATCTGATCATGCATGCCCAGTAAATCAAGTCTATATAGCCTAGTATGATTACCCAATTCAGGAAAAAAAAAAAAAAAACACAATTGAGCAAAGACAGACACATTGAAAATGTAACCTTTCATCATTCAAATACCTCATGGTATCACACAGTATAACAAGAAGTTCCCAATCCAGTAAATCCCTAAACTACTCAAGATTCGATGTGAGTTCATGTTATATGTTTTGCCTTCGGACTAATGCTAAAATACCACTTTTTTTCCACTAAAAATAACAAAAATATCATTTAGGTGTTTTACATGCTTCTTGGCCGCAAACGATTACTCTTGGCCGCATAGAATTACTTGTGGCCACAAGTTATTGAAAGCGTGGTTACTACGCACGATTCTCTTGTGTTTTACATGCTTCTTGGTTGCAAAGAATTACACTTGGCCACAAACAATTACTCTTGGACGGGTCGAATTACTCGTGGCCGCAAGTTATCACTACTACAATAAACCATAAAGATCACAGCTATTGACCGTGATTGTAAGTTTTTCATCACACTCGTGCTACCGTGATGGATTTGAGTGTGATTGTAAGTCCCTCTCTTTTATCACAGTTATAAACCGTGATTAAAAGAGAGAAACAATCACGACCAAAAAGTGTGATCGTTTCTCTTTTATCACGGTTATAAACCGTGATTGTTTTTCTTGGGCGTGATCATTTCTCTTTTCTGGGTGTAATTGTATGTCACTTTAGATCACGGTCTATAAGCGTGATAGAAAGTTCAAAATGATCACACTACCATAAACTGAGATGGAAAACTTGTATCTACTAGACCATCTTTTCTTGTCATTGCTAAGTTTCGAACCCACGCACTCTTAATTGATTTCCCAAGCCCTTACCACTAAGCTAGCCAAGAACTTCTGTTAGATTAGGAAAACAAAAATATTTATACTTACTTCCTAAAGTGAGGGAAAAAAAATTCCTCTTAAAATTTGTTGAATTTTTTGGAATGCAATTAACATGGTATTAAAATATATAAAAATACATATATAAACATTGTTTAAAAAAATTTTAAAATATGACAACAGATTTTTTTCCAATCAAAATTAGTTGTTGTCACCAAAAGATTTTCTTGGGGCGAAAATTTAGTTTTAGCTAGCTAGTATATTTAGTTGACAATAATGTTTTTTGTTGTTGTGTGCACTTTGTATTTTTATAAAAATTATCACAACATGCAGATTGTAATATTATGGACAAACTTTAAATTTTTTTTTATAAACTAACCATTTCATATGAATTTTGTGTTTATATTAAATTTCAATTTCAATGGTGGCTTTTCCATCCCTCTAACAACCAATTACTAGCCTCATCAACGAAAAAATCCTTATGGTAGCAGTTTTTTACCTTAGCTTTCACTGTCTTCATGATTCCTTGGCTCAGGGGAAGTTGACTGAACCTGGCCCACTGAGTCCGAATTTGCCACTGTTTGTATGTCTCTGGCCTTCGAACTCTCTCCAATCCTTCACACGCGATGATACCCAGAATCTCATTTCCCAAAGTTGACAATAAGCATCTCACCTTTCTCGATTTCTAAAGTTTTTTATCACGCTACAAGGGTGAGGTCATTTCTCTTTTATCTCGCTACAAGAGTGAGATCTTTTATCTCATTTTTTTCCTCCCTAAAATCTTTTATCACACCACAAGGGTGAGATCTTTTCTCTTTTTTATCACGCTACAAGGGTGAGGTCTTTTCTCTTTTATCTCGCCACAAGAGCGAGATCTTTTATCTCATTTTTTCCGCTTTAAAATCTTTTATCACTCTGCAAGGGTGAGGTTGTTTTTTTTTTATCTCACCGCAAGAGCGAGGTCTTTTATTTTGTGCTGAAACCCACTTTTTATCTCAGTTTTGGACTTTAAACTGAGATAAAAAATTTTAAGCATCACTTTTTATCACGCTTTCACTGAAACCGTGATCTTTGTGAATCTTCTTAGTGTGACGCATATCTATTATTGTAGTAGTGTATTGAAAGCGTGATTACTACATACGATTCTCTTGTGTTTTACATGCTTCTTAACTGCACATAATTAAACTTGGCCGTGTACAATTACTCTTGGCCATGTTGAATTACTCTTGCCACAAATTATTGAAAGCGTGATTACTATGGATAATTCTCTTCTGTTTTACATGCTTCTTTGTTAGCATAAATTTAACTGACCTATATGAAGTTTCTGATAAATACAAACACCTCCCCTAAAGTTTATGAATGGTTGTGCCCCTTGAATCTTGATTCTCTTGTGTTTTACATGCTTCTTGGCAGCAACCA
This sequence comes from Rhododendron ovatum, assembly GCA_019656835.1. Taxonomy (NCBI): domain Eukaryota; kingdom Viridiplantae; phylum Streptophyta; class Magnoliopsida; order Ericales; family Ericaceae; genus Rhododendron; species Rhododendron ovatum. Next base: position 10,118,595 of record CM033802.1, on the reverse strand, counting down.
ATTACTCTTTGCCTCTTTGAATTGAAAGCATGATTACTACACACGATTCTCTTGTGTTTTACATGCTTCTTGGCAGCATCGAATTACTTTTAGCCGCATCGAATTGCACTTGGCCGCTTCGAATTGCTCTTGGCCGCATCAAATTACTTTTGGCCGCATTAAATTGCAGTTGGCCGTTACAAATTGCTCTTGGTCGCATTAAATTGCACTTGGCCGCTACAAATTGCTCTTGGCCGCATCGAATTGCTCTTGGTGCACTTGGCCGCTACGAATTGCTCTTGGCCGCATCGAATTGCTCTTGGCCGCTACGAATTGTGGCCAAGTGCAATTTGTAGCGGCCAAGAGCAATTAGTAGCGGTCAAGTGCAATTTAATGCGGCCAAGAGTAATTTGTAGCGGCCAAGTGCAATTAGACGCGGCTAAGAGTAATTACCAATTCTTTTTGAAGCTGTTTGGCTACATGTTATTACCAATTAAGCAAAAAACAAGCAACAATAACTGACAAGAAATTCTGATTAATAGATTTATAGTTTTGTCGCCACGATTCCGTATGGATTTATAGATACTCAGCATCTGGAATTCCATCAACGTGACTACAACCACCTAGAAATTATGATTCGTGTGTACTTTAGGTTTATGCCCAACCTCATTTACTGTCCATTTGGCGGATTCAGAGAGAAAAGAAAAGAAATTGTTGTGCTTTGATTAAGAAAAGAAGAGAAATTGTAACGCTTTGATTTATTAATACCAGTTAAAGATGTTGGGATGCTAGTCATTTTTGTGATGTTCATATCGTTGCGTTTGTTACACCAGAAGACCGAAAACATTTTAAAAGCAAATAGACGTATAAACGATGCTAATGCTAGTGTTGTTAGTTCTATGGTTGATGCGGATATCAAATGCGTAAAGATGAATTCTTTCTTGGCCAAAGAAGTTGGTGGTCTATTGAATGTTGTGTTAACACAGTAGGACTACCAGAATTTTATGAGTCCATGAATAACGAACCTGATTGAAAAAAGGTGATACACAAACCGTCTTGGATGAGGATCATCGGCTAGCAAAATTTTTGTTGGAAAGATGGAAGATCTAAGCTAGATTATGATTGCTTTGGTGACATGGTATGTCATACCACATACCGAACAAATAAATATAACACAATCTTGCTCCTTTTGTAGTTATGCAGTATGCTTGTGCCTGCCTCTTGAATGAGATTACTGATACATTTACTTTGTAGTTTGAGACTTTTTTGAGACAATGGGTTACAAAGCGCCGAAGAATATTTTCACTGATCAATGTTAATGGCAATGCTATCAAAAAGATGTTTCCTAATACCTATCATCGTCTTTGTTCATGGCATATCTTGAAATATGCAACTCAAAGGCTCAGGGCCTATACTCAAATCCAGAGTTCATGGGTTTGTTTTTAAGGTGCTTGAATGATTCTGAAACAGAGGTAGAAGTTGAACCGACTTGGGCTGCAACTGTCAGAAACTTCCGTCTTGCTAAGAATAGATGGCTTAGGATGATCTATGGGTTTGAAGAAAAAATGTTGTCTGCCTTTAGTATGGATATTCTCACTTGCCGCGTAATATCCGCTCAACATACTAAAAGTATGGACAATGTTCTTCGTAATATGTCTTGTAGAACTATGAACTTCACAGAAATGGTCCGTCATTATGAAGAACAATATGAGAAAATGAGATTAGCAGCAGAAACGTAAGAAGATTAGCAATGCAAGCATAGTATGCCGCAAATTCGTGCTGAAGGCATAAACTGTTGATGCAGGCAGCTAAAGTCTACAAGATAAAAATTTACGATTTAATTCCCAATGAGGGGGGCTTTTAATCGTAATAACTGAAGTAGTATTGGAATCGTGAATGGGAAGGTCAAGGGCTCCAGCCACCAGGTTATCTATATACCCATTTGCTTCTGTGCGAATGGTGATCCTAGGTACAATGGCATTTGATTCCAAACTACTGTGATTGGATTTGGATTTGAAATTTTTTTTGAAAATAGGAGGAGTAATAAGTGGAGAGAGATAGAGAGAGAAATGTTGAAAGTATGAGAAATCTAGGGGGTATTTTTTGAAAAATGCTTTTTGAAAAGCAAAGAGAATAAGGCAGATCTAAACTTACCAAATAGGGAAGTGAAACTGTATCCACATTTCTAGTCAACTACTCCATCCGTCCGGATTTAGTAGTCCTTTTTTGGAGTTCGTGCTATTTTTCAATCGATTATATCTTCTAATTTATAATATTTTATGTGATTTCAAAAATATTGAATTATAGAACTAATCGAGATCTATCAAACAAGATCTATATTTTATATGAAACTCAATACGGATTTAAAGATATAACCCATTTTTTAGCCGGTTAGAATAGAACTAGGGACAATTAAATCCGGACGGAGGGAATACGATTTTGTCATACGAGATATGTGAGCATAAAGCGTTTATAATCAGTGAATGCAAACCAGAACCAGAGAAGGAAATCAAATAGAATGAAAAATGTTAAAGAACTATGCTAAAGCTTGTATCTGAAACTGTACATCATATAGGCAGGGGGTAAGATGGCCCGGCGGGATTGATCTTCCAGTAATTAGTCGAGTGCGTAAGTTCACCCGGACATGTTATCGGAAATAAAATTCCGGGTAGGAGGATATAAATGAACATGATCAGCACCGCCTTCATTAGACATGAATCTTGTGATGACACCCATCTGATAAAACCTGCCCCTTTCCCCCCAATCCACCCACTCTGATATTGCATGTAATGCCCATCTTAATGGTCCAGACCTTCAATAACCAAAGTCTCAGTTTAACTGGAACATGCATTGATAGTACTAATGGTACTGTTTGAATCCCCTCCGGTAACTTATCCTTCGGGCTCTCTAGTACTACTACAAACTGGACTGAATGGTTCTTTCCATGGTAGAAAGATGGAGGCTCACCTGCAGCTATTTCTTCTTCCTTGAAAAAAAGAGCGGCATGGCCACCTTTCTGATAGAGAAATCCGACATGCGAATTTGGGTTTTCGGATCTCATGTTGACATTATACTTGAGGTTAGAGTCTTGGCTGTGGGCAGAATGCGGGTTTCTAACGGTAAAATTCTCGACATAGAACTTGGGACTCCTGGGTTTCAGAGCAAGGTATAAAATGGCGACGATTATGATGAGAAAGATCGCGGCAATGACTAAGATGAAGAAGAGCCACATGCAAAAATAAGCGACCGGTGTTTCGCAGCACACAAAGTAAGTAGGGGTAATTCTTTCGGTGGTCGAAGATGAATTTCTGGAGGGTAGAGTGCGGTATATTTGATCCGCGGGTAGTTGGACAATGTGCATTTCTTGTTGCAGTGTTGCTGGTGGATTTGTGGAATATTGCTGGGTATCATCACCTTGTATCTCATGATCTATGCGTTGTACAGTGCTATCATCAAGCTCTTCGACCTGAGAGAGAGATTTCACCATTGCATCCCGATTTTCCTTGGGAAGCGTCGATGGTGGATATGCAGAATGTTGAGTGTCACCATTTGTTTCATGTTGTTTTGGATGTTCTGGCTCTATTTCTTCCATGAGAAGGTGAGGAAGAATGCGCACACGAGAGAGAGAGAGAGAGAGAGAGAGAGAGAGAGAGAGAGAGAGCCGAGTGATCTTCACAATAACCGGGTGTATAGATACTAATATTAGATGGTAATACTTGGTCAAATGGTATATATGTGGATATTTGAGAATGTACGCTCAGGGGTATCCTAGAACTACTTAACAAGTAAGCGGTCAACTTTGGTTACTCTATAAGTTACATTATTCGCATGTGCGTGCTTAAGCAGGAGCGCAACGAGTGTTTGAAAGCGTCTTTAAATGACCTGTGTTGTTTTGGATGTTTTGGCTTTATTTCTTCCGAGAGAGAGAGAGACCAGTGATCTTCAAAATCACCGGGTGTAAAGATGCTAATATTAGATGGTAGTACTTGATCAAATGGATATATGTTGATATTTGAGAATGTGCACTCGGGGGCCGGGGGTACATCCCAGTAGTACTTGGTCAGTGTTGGTTACTCTTGAAGTCATACAATTTGCCCATGCGTGCATGAGAGGGAGCGCAAGTACAAGCGTGACGGCGTCTTTGAAAAATTCTCAAACTACTAAAATTTGCAAGATTTAGAATTGAAAGTGCAAGCGCAGAGCAAGAATTGAGAGCAGGAGCGGAGGCTATTCTCAAGAATTATGTGGCTTAAGGATGCTCTTCGTTTTGTCATTTGGTAACCCAAGTAGAAATCAACAAAATTAATTTGATTACTCAATATATATAGCATCTTTTTCCCCTGTAACTGGTTAGCTACATTTTCCAGAAGCAAAGGTCTGAGAGAATCACACTTTCTAGATCAAAATCAATATCTTTCAAAAGCGAAACACTGGTCATTACCAAGAACGAACAATTTATAGAAGGCCAGCCCAAAAGATTAATGAACTATTGATCCACATGTATCCGACGATGAAAATTTGGTTGCAAGTTTGAATTGTTCAAAAGCCACAAACCAGCTTAAATTAGATGATGCATTGCAATTAAGTTCAACAATAAGTATAGGACCACACAAACACTTGAGCCGTGCTACGTGCACAGCAGCTTACACACAGCAGCTGTGCACAGATCCCATTTTTTCCCGGCCCGGGTCGCACAAAGATGATCGGAGCCGCTCATTTTGTTCTAAATATGTCGTTTAAGGTCTCTGTAAAAAATGAGTTTCGTTCGATATCGTTAGAGGCGTTAACAAAACACCCAAAATCACTTCAGAATTTAGGGTGCGATCCGAGCCGGAAAAAAATGGGATCTGTTCACAGCTGCTGTGTATAAGCTGCTGTGCACGTAGCTTTTCTGCAAACACTTACACTCTCAATAGGGATGGTTCCACACACTGCACAAACACTTACACACACTCACAATAGGGGGTGGGCCCCCCCACTATTTTGAGTTTGCAAGTGTTTGTGTGTGGTGATATCATTGTTATTAAGTGCGTGCAGATGATAAGTAACTAGAATGACCCCTACTCTTACAAATCTGTTACCGTATTTCTGTAGGCAAGTCCCATGTTATGCTACATGTCCATGTGCATACCTCAGATGTTAATATAATTTATTCATGTAACATGTGTATAGATGCTCCTGAGACATTGCCATGTGGTGCAGCAACGGCCAACTCCCTTCTCAACAACACAATCGACCGATACAGTATAGGCCCCCCACATGACTGTGTGGTTGAGAAGGGTTGGGACACAATGTGCCAGTGCAAAGGACCACTGAATAATTACAACAGCTCCCATTTTAACAACCTTCTAAGAGCTAATCATCAGGTGGGAGGGGAAAAGAAAATTACATCAAGCGACTTGAAATCACTGTATAACTCATGGTTCCAAATGGTTAGCATAATTAACAAGCGCAAAATTATATGCATCACAATCTCAAAGTGATGTTTGGAAGACAAGCACATTAATTGCTTATCATGGAGACTATTGCAAGAATACCTATTGATACAAACTAAAACTAATTACAGATTTGACATATTAAACATGGTATCATACCTGGCGTTCCTATGGGAGCCTCTCGAATGTATGTTTATACATGATGATGAGAGCATAGTAACCATAGTGAACATATTAAATCTCAATCGTGCCGAAGCTAACAATTTCATAGGTCATCTTCGGGGATCGGCTTCTTTTTTATCTGCTTCACTCGGAGTTTCTTCTTGACAAACTAGTTTCTCCGACATCACAAGCGGAAGGGCGATAGACCCATGGTTCTGTTCCATTCAATACAAGGGTAAATTGAAGAGGAAGAAAGTTGATAACTAGCATATGGTCGAAAAATCATCTAGCATTAACTGACACAGTTAAACAGGCTTACCACTGTCTGTGAATTCAAAGATGAACCATCATGAGGTGGCACCATTGATGAGACTGAGGGCCGGTAAAACAGCAAGTGCGCTATAGACCGATCGATAGGATTTGTATCAGTTTCCATGTCCATAAATCTACTGTACCTGAAAAGAATCATGTTATTAGGCAAAACTTAGAGAAGGATAAATGGACACATGATATTCACTTATTGGTGAAAAGAACTAAACAGAAACTGAACTGTATGCAACCAAAGCAAATTCCATGATATAATCTCACCCACAATTACGACCTTCCCAATACAATTATTATTTATTAGGCAAAACTTAGAGAAGGATAAATGAGAGTCATTTTAATCTGATTTCCTTTTCAGGAAGGTGACGGTGGGATCTCGTTATCATGTTTCCCTACTCAGTCTTACTCTTATCTTATATGATTACCTCTTTTGGTAAAACTGGCATCACATCTAATCATTTACCAGTAGTCCCCATGTTAGTCCAACCTTACATGCCCTATGTTGGTGCATGCATATAACACGTTCCCATCTGAAGATGAATATCCAAATTACAATACTTAAAGTTTTACCTACTTTCATGGTGTAACGCTAGAAATAACTGTGATATTTTGTACTGGCATATTAAGCCAGAAACCAGTTGTGTGACCTGGATCAGATTGAAAACTAAACTTATTCAACCTTTATTTGTCGGGGGTTACTCAATGTCAGTTTAAGTAGTTCAAGTTAGTAGTCTCATGCAAGAAAAGGTGCAGAACTTCTCGAGCCCATGGGATTACATAGGCATGATACAAGAAGAATAACAAGAGCTTGCCAGCACGACAATTTGTCTGATAAAACATACTCCATCACATCAAGAGCAAAAACAGGCCGTGATTGCTTACTTATTTGTTTCTTCAGCCATAAATGCTCCACTGGCATCTCTATCATCTATGCTGCCACCTTTTAAACTTGCATTGCGATTTCTTTGTTCGGCGCTCCTAGCCAAGCGGTACAGACTGTCCCTTATTTGCAATTTTGTTCTTGTATCCAGCTGACATAAAGCAGGTTCAGGTCATTCAATTCCCAGAAATAGAACACAACCATAGAATTAACATAAATAATGCAGTACTAGTGCCAGCGTGACCATTGTAGTACACAGGGACCCTCTGAACAGAACACACACAAAGCACGTGCTCCTACATTTTTACCAGACTAGCACATCTCAAAACTTGGATGATCGCATTAGTAACAATTTGTTGTTGAAAATCATTGTACCTGTTCCACAACTTGTTGAAGCTGACGAAAACAAGATGCTTCCAGTGAGATATCATCCAAACCAGAGCTCATGCAAGAGCTTTCCTGTACATTGCAAGAATCTAAATCTGCTGGACTTCTTTCAACTTCATTGTGATTTTCAAGAGCATTATGCAAATGATGGACTTGCTTTGGGACTGAAATTGGATCACATGATGCAGTCTGAACCGTCATATCCACATCCTTTTTCTTGCTTCTAAATGAGGAATGAAATCCTTGTCTGCGTTGCAGTTTCTCCTTCTTGACATCTGCTGTCATGGAAGGAGACTCAAATGAACGATCATGAGCGCTCCCCATAGATTGTACTCGATTGGATGCATAAGACGATCCCTTTGGAGAAGGAGAGGTGAGACCATTACTCATTGAACTGACTGGTTTTTGTTTTGTAGGATGCATGTAATCCAAATGCATGTAAGGAATATGGGTCTGCAAGTAACCAAAGTAATCAGGCCGTATGTTTTTCTTTTGTTTCTGAATGTCTGGAGACGTGTAAACTTGATGAGGCATGTTATCAGAAGGAAGCTTCGTGCCATTAAACTGTAGATTTCCAGTATGCTGTGACGAAACACCATTTTCTAACCATCGGTCCTTTCTCTTTCCTTCAGATTGCTTACGGTGCTTTGCCTGCTTCTTCTGAAAATTGATCTGCCATGTAACACATTTAAACAGTTATATGGGGTAAACTGCTGTGCTGCCCCTTGAAAAAATTTCAAGTAAACAAATTAGGAACACTTTACTTGGAAGACTTTAATCAAATGACATATCGTAAGAAATCAAGTGAAATGAATGCACAAGGACTTGGAAGATTAAACCCAATGGGCCATTGGTGTTCATGAGTTCTGAAGAACAAATCAAATGAACCACGAAACGCTACGAATGTAGGCATGGACAACATGTCATGTTATTTTTTACACAAAGAATGACGTTAAAAAAGAGGTGCAAACACAGGGGGCCACCCTTTACTCCAAAAGCATGATAATAGATTCTATTTTATCCATCAGAAGTTTTTAAGCATATGCACTTGTCATTCCGAGTTACGATATTCATTAACATACCATCCTAATGTTCTCTTTTCTAGGGCAGTTAATGGTTGAAATGCTTAAATGAATTGTGCCATAGTCAATACCAGCCGAATAATACACCCTAGCACACTTTTAACTAGTAAGGCCAAGACACACATGGTCAGATGTCTGTTGATATAGTGACTAGAGAATTTAAGCTGATGAAAATGTAAAACAGAAAATTACAAGGTATTTGGAACTACACTAGAGTCCTTCTGACCTGCTCTTTAGGTGCAAACCCATACTTGCTTTCAGAAACTGCACTAGATCCATTCATGATGGTGAAGTGACCAAGAGCGTCAGGCTCACCACCTTTCGATGCCCGGAAACTAGATTTGCAGCTGATAGATGCACTGTCCATGTTGGAACTGTTGACTGAAGAACTTGCATTGTTCAGTTTAGATGGTCCATGTTGTTCTGGTAAGTTTTTAAATGGACTTGATTCGAGACAAGAAAACTCGGCCTCTGACTTTAGCATATCCTCTGATCCTTCAACAGTTTGTCCTGATGAAAACCAACTCAAGTCATCTTCATTGCCAATGCTCCCAAGCCCAAATGTCGAATCACAACTTCTGCCAAAATTATTAAATGTATATTACACAACAAGAGGGAACAAAAAAAATGGAGGTATCAATTGAAGGGAGAACAAGAAATACCTAAACATCCTGTCAACATCCTCAAAGTTTCCAATATCGGGCCATTCATTGTCAAAAAAACTGAGATCATTGTCACTTTGAGAAATGTCACCGAGAGGATACTGAGGATAGGAGTTACTATCATCCGCAGCACCCCTCTCACCAATGATAGTATCGTCAGGACAAAAATCAGTACCAATTGTATCATCTAAGCCTGCTGCTTCTTTGTTCAAGTTGCTATCACATGGAGCTGAAAACAGTCCTTCAGGGGTAAGAGACCATGAATCCTTTCCCAACATGTTCTTCAGGGGTTTACACACTCCTTCCCCCTTGCCCTGAGTAATGTACTTTGCAGTACACCAGTCACCAGCATTAATTGAATCGCCAATCACTTCACGTCGAGCTTTCTTACAGCCATCACCCAGAAATGAAGGTTCATTCTTGTGATCGTTACCAGGGTGAGGTACTATATGATCACCAGTCTGATCAAATTCATCCCAAACATTATCGTCAAGCTGTAACAAAAGTTGCAGAATTTTAGCGGAAACAATTGTAGGGTTAAGTAAACACCATAAAATGCGTACAACAATATTAACGCAAGAAGCTAACTACGTAAAACTATGAGAAGTAAAAAATGATGACAGTTCATGCCAAACAACAAAGACAAAGGATACATTGCTGGTTTGATGTTCTAGTTATGAAGGCTGCAAGTATAATCATTGTTGCTGATCAAAAAAGAAAAACAAAGTATATGTTGTCAACCAAAAAAAGGAACCGGTTAATGTGACCTTTCACCGTCATCTATAATTCGTTAAGAACAGGCATCCTATCAGTCCTGTAGGAAAAAAACTAATACAATATTTACAAAGCGCTGCTTATGATCTAGATTGCTAGATGACTAATTCTCCATATTAATTCATGCAGCGTTGATAATGATGATATGGGTGCTTCTAATTATGTAAGTTACATTAGTCTAAACTGCTAAAATATAATCCTGGTATATTATTCTTATACTTTATTCATCATCCTTCAAAACAAATCCAAAGATCCCTGTTGACATATACCCCTCCCTCTGCTGAGTTCCTCCCAAATCATGCCACAGGATAAAGATAGAGAATCTATTTTGCTTTTCCAATAGAGCGATGGCCTAAGTCAGAAGTCCAGCATCTGGAAGCGAGAGCAAAAGCACGACAGCTATAGTTTCCAAACCAAACCAAACCGAGCCTTGTGTCCTGTTTTTCCATTGAGCTGTGTCTAGAGCTACCTCTTCACTTACATTTAGTAAGCCCAAGTCCTTCTATATCACGATATCCAAAGTCAGTTTAGGTCTTTCTCTTCCCCTAGCCTGGCTATCCACTACTATCATGTCACTCTTCTTGACTACTATGTAAACAGGTCTATGGTAAATATGTCCAAACCGCATTTATCTATTTTCTCTCAACTTATTCTATATAGGTACTATCATGTCACTCTTCTTGGCTGTTTTTCTGTTCCTAGCCCCTTGCTTTCTGCTGTGTGCAGTATGCAATTTCAAAGACAGAAGAAACAAGAACTATCAGTTGCTAAGATGAGTCTAAAGCATTAACACATGACAAGAATTCAGATTTTCATCAACGTGTATGAGAAAATACCGCAAAATATCCAGTAAGATCAGAAGAGTTAGCGGATTTCAAATAGAAAGAGAGAGATTCCTACCTCATACATACACAAGTCGGACATTCCTCCAATTTGCTTTATCCAGCAGTTAAAGCACATGCACTTGCCTGATGAGATGTCATAGTTAAAACACAAATACTCCCTTCGCCTCCATTGGTGAAGCAATAAAGCAACAAGAAAACTAAAGCAATTAGAAAAGAATAGCGATAATATTTTCTCTAGTTATCAATTTCTACCAACCCAACTCTACACCCCGCAAAACCCCACCCCATCCCACCCCCTTCCTTACGGCCTCATTCAGCTGCTGACAAAACAAACGAACATAAGTTTTCAAATTCCAATTTTCTCAAAATATGAAACCAACATACTCAAGTTATCCAAACAATCAATCATGCTCGGTCCATTATCTAGTGAAGCTTTCAGTCTCTTCCAATCCCCCAAAATAGGAATGAATACTCAAATCAAGTTTCCTATTCTTTCCCCTTGCTTTCCCAGCAGCCAAACAAAGCAAAAATGAAATCAATACCGCAGCTTCAGCTGCTTCACCCAAAAATAGGAGCAGAAAACAACATGCTAGAGCATCTCCAGCCCTTACTCTTTTAATTTACTCTCAGAATCAAATTCTCAGTGAGAGCCGTCTAAACTTACTCCAACTCATACCAGATTGAGTTTTGCTCAAATTTCTATCCAAAACAGACTCGAATTTTTACTCAAAACTTTAAATGATCGTTTCATCTGTATAATTTACAACTATGCCATTAATGAATCTTTTACTCAAAATTGTGCTTAGATTTGGGTTTTTCCATGGGAGTGCTTCATACCAAATGGAGCTTATACTAAAAAATTTACTAAAATTTGAGAAAAAGTTACTCATAGTAGGGGCTGGAGATGCTCTAAACGCAGCAAAAACAAATCAATCCGAGCTTTTAGCTAAAAAAAAGTCAGAGGTCCCAAGCAGCCAGGCAAAGCAAAAATGAAATCAAAATCACGATTTCACCATAAAAATACAAGAAAGAAACATGTCATACTACAAAACGCAGTAAAAAATCAATCAATCCGGGTTTTTTAGCTGAAAATAAAAAAAAAATCAACATTTCCTCCAAGATCTCGCCGAAGAACTCACCTGAAAATCAACACGCCGTCGCAGAACCAACAAAGCAGCTGAAATTCGAGGAATTCAGATCGAAAAACTTCAATTGAGAACCCTAATTCGGACGCCTGGAGAGGAGAGAGAAAAATCGCGGAGGTTCCAGAGAGAGTTGGGGGGGGGGGGGGGGGAAGGATGAGATTTGGGCAAAAAAAGTTCTGACGAATAATTTACCAATTTTTTTAAAAGTCAGAAAAAAGGGGGAGGGTCACCCGCAGCGCGCCACGTGGCGGGGAGATGGCGGGTGGAGAGAGTAGGCATCGGGAATTCGTGGACGAGAGAAGAGGAAGGGATACGATCAGTTCCGCCGACGTGATTGGTCCACGTGCGCTTCTGCGCTCCCGATGCCCGACGCGTGTCGCGGCGGGGCCCGCCCCGACCGAACTCTCTCGGTGGTGGAGTGCGCACGTGGTGGAGATTAGTGACAGTTGTGTGTTTTGCGTTTCGTTTTGGTGGAGGGTTTAAGCGTTAAAATATGTTTAAGTGCAGAGGTTAGAGATAAGTACTCTCTTAATTTAATCAGTAAAGGACAGCAAACCTGCGCCACCTGTGTGGAGGAAAAATTAGAAAACAAAAGTTTACGAGCGACACAAACACTCAAGCTCCGTTCCAGAAACCTTCTTAAAAAATAAACAGCTTATTTTTATATTTTTAAATTTAAAAATAATATAAATAAAAATATTTTTTTAATTTTTTTTGTATCGGTATAAAAGATCAAACAAGATTCATAGTGCATATTTTTAGATTTGAATAAACCCCTCATTTTTTTAGCTTGAAATTGCTATCTTAAATAATAAAGACTTTTTTTGAGTTTTGGAACCCACCCTCACACATACACACTCTCTCATAATAGGAGTGGCTCCCGCACATACTCAATAGCGGTAGACCCACACGCACTAGAGGTGTGCAGTGTGGCCCATCCCCTATTGTGAGCGTGTGTAAGTGTTTGTGTGTGATTGTAGCATTGTCGATTAGAAAATACTCTAGTTGGTTGATTAGTACTAACAATTATTTGATTTGGTTTAATAAGCTAGGTGGCTTCTCTTTTTTGGTCTTTATTCTTATTCATTTATTAGTTTTGCGTCAATTTTTTGTGAGTTATTGGTTTGTCTCGTCGAGAGAAACCGGAAATGTAATTAACACTTCCTATAATATTTTGAATAAAGGAAAAAATAAGCAAAAAAGAAAGGGGTTTTTTACTTTTTTTATTTTTTTCATCGAGGTGAACCAATAATCTATAAAAATTTGACGTGAAACTAATAAATGTGAAAAATATTAAACAAAGACGAAAAATAATTCAAGTGACTTATTTAACCTAAATCAGACTTGAGTGACTTTGAGTATAGTGTTGATCTGTTTCTATATATGTTGATGGTTGTTGTAATTCTTGAACTCTTTCTGTTTTCTCTTATATTGTATACCTTTGTTATTAATTCCGAATTGCCCAAAAAAAAGTTTCTGCGGTTTAGAGGCAGAAAATCGTAGTGTTGTTGTACTACACAATTTGAATTTAATTACAATTAACAAATGTTTGACTCTTGGGGTTTGACTGTAAGAAAATAATTTCTTATGAATTTTTTAGTCCTATCGTGGATGACTTGTCTTTAACCGGACCGAGAAGGCAATTAGTTTAGATGTGTGTAAGCTGACCTTGACACCCCTAACCGTTGGGAAAAAAAACCAAAACAAAAGGTACACTAATACAGTAATAACTTGAGTTTTGGTACCTGTTGGTCGGGTGGATCTTGGCTGCTCATTGCAGCAGTGGTTGTTATCATTAAGACACAACACTCCATTTCTTTACCGTGTCCTACAATACTATGAGAGTCATCATTTAGTCCGAAGGCTTGCGACTCATTTGAAGCCCGCTCAGCCCATCGGGCTATTGCTTAGCCCAAGCCCGTTCAACAGGCGGACTAGCTCAACTCGAAATTTTTATGGGCCGGGCTTGGGCCTATGAATTTGTACTCAGCCCGCCCGCCAGCCCAATCTGTGAGCCCTCCCGCAAGCCCGCCCGCAATATCTGTACGATAGCCCAAAAAGCAGTGGCCTTGGGAGCATACCCATTCCTTCCTTATGCTGTTGAAGACTAAGCATATGCAACTTTACTGCATGTCATTCCCATTCAAATGTTTCAAGGCAAAAAGAAGAAGAAGAAGAAGAATGTTTGAATGTTTTTTATTTATTATTTAATCATTCTCCTTTTCTGCTCGGGGACAACAATTTAGGGGTGTAGTATTTACCAAAAAAAATTAGGGGTGTAGTTTTTTCACGCATACTTTTTAAGTTTTCTTTTTTTCGCCATTCTTTTCAAAATTTGTGCGGCCCGGCCTGTGAACCCGCCAGAACTTTGGCTCGCTAGTCCAATAATTGGGCTAGCCCGTGGGCGGACTTGGGTTTCAACTTAAGAAACACAGCCCGGTCCGATGATGACCCTTACAATAGTGCTTGAGGCTTGAGAGTAATAATCAACGACCAAGACAATTGTTCGAAACAAAAACACAGGATTTGCATTATACTACCAAATTACCAATCCATGTATGTACGAGTGCGGAAGTGCCTAAGCCACAGAAATGACTCATAACCAGGGAGATCGATCGGCATGGATTTAACAAAGCCGAAGACAACAGACATGATCGACTTAGTTTGAGCAGTGATATGTAATGAATATATGAGGTACAGTATTCGAAGAAAAATATGAATACATATACTCTTAACAATGGAGTAATTAACGCCGATGAAAACCCCTTTCAAGTGCTTCAAGGTTAATCACCTGTTAATTCCACGAACAATCTATTCATAAGTTTGATTTTCAAGTCTCTTTAAGATACTAATTGAGTTCTGCACATAATATGTTCCATTTTTCATGCGAATGAAATCAGAAAGTGAAGAACAAAGAGACGTACATTTGAACAAAAAGATGCCGGCTATGAGTGAAGTTTGCTTTTCTATTCTATTACGTTTATAAACACAGGTCCGTTCCAGATTCTCTCAATAAGTATTTAAAAAATAAAAACTTATTTTCAAGCTTAAAAATAATAGGCTAACGAAAATAAATTTTCAAAATTTTTTTTTGGCAGGGTTTGATAAATCTCATTATCAAATAATATCCATATTGCATATTTTTTGTTTATTTTAATAAACCTATTATTTTTAAGCTTAAAAGTAACAAAAATATTTATTTTTTAAGGGGAAAGGCGGAACACCACGGCCCATTCTAGAACTACATATAAGTACTTATTTACAATTTTCAAGCTCAAAATAATGAGCTTACTAAAATCTAAAAATATGCAATATTGTTTGAAAGATCTCAATAAGATCTTTTAAATGATGTAAAAAAAATTAAAAAATTATTTTCGTAAGACCATTATTTTTAAGCTTGAAAATTACAAATAAGTATTCTTTTCGTCCCACTATGTTGTGCCCTTATTCTTTTTTGGGATGTTCCAAAATAATAAGCTTGATTCAAAACTTTCTGATTTTGGATGTCCATATTACCATTTTTACCTTTCGTTTCTCCTTCTCAAACTCAAATTTTGAACTTGATTTGAAAGAAAAGTGGTGCAAATTAGATTTGTCTCCATTTTCTCAATGACAAGACAAGAAAAGTTAACAAGAAGTCAAAATTACAAAGGGAAAAAATGAAAAAATTGACACAGTCATTATAATTAAGATCTTTTCTTAAATTACGTGAAAATCAAAATAGACACAATAAATTAAGACGAAGAAAATATTTCAAATTATAACAGAAATGTTAGGAACAAAAAAAATTTATCCCGAAAGTATCCCGAAAAGATCAACTAATGGTTGAGATTCACTTTGATGTGTAAGACATAATTATCAAAGTGATTCTCAACCATTGATTGCTATTTTCGAAGTACTTTCGAGATAAATTTTCTTTGAACCTAATATTTTTCAAATTATAAATTACAAATAAATATTTTTTAAAAAAATTTTGAAACGGACTTATGAAGTGAAAGCATCACAGCTTTTTGAAATTTTGCCCAATATATGGGTTCAAAGACCATTTTCCAGTGGTTACATGTCATTAATACAGGAAACTTGGTAAAATGTACTTCTATTACTGCACTAGTATCAATTTGCGGGGGAGTGCGTTCCTGACACCCCTAGTAAACAGCTGGCATCGCCACTTGCTCTGATAACACTGAGATGAACCATCCGCTGGAGAAATTTTTCAGTGCCGAGTGGGCACGGGTCACATGGTATCGAGTACGCATCTTAGCAGTCCAAACGTATTTTAAACGGTTTAAATTTGTTTGGATTTGAGGGGGTATTTTGATAATTTTATACTAAAAACAATTCAAATAGATTTGAACCATTCAAAATACGTTTAAACTGTCGAAAATCGTGCTCGACATCCTGTGGCCCGTGCCCACCCGGCACCGAAAGACTTCTCCATCCGCTGGTACTCGTAATCAATTTGCCCACTACGCACAACGCACGGATCTCCCGTATGTCTACGTTGACAGCACACGACTGTGTCTCATGATTTTTCCCAATAATAAAAAAGACCAATCAGGGTAGGACAACTTGACCACCCTCCCTCTTTAAGGAGCCGGCCAGTGTGTCACAAATTATAGGAGTATTTATTTTTTGAAAATTGATTTCTACATCTTTTTTACTACATACACTTCTTTTTTTGTCTTTATTCATGTGAATTTATTTTTTTACCCTTACATAAATTCACTTTTTCACACATTAAGGGGCAATAGAGTAAATTTACACCAAATAAAGACAAAAAAGAAGTGTATGTGATAAAAAGTGGCGTGTAGAAGTCAATTTTCTATTTTTTCTCACTATATTGTTTTATAAACAATTAAACATAAACGAACTTATTTATTTATTTTTTGTCTCTACAAACAAGCAAATGAACTTAAGAATCGATCGAACGTCATTTGGATCATCTCCAATGACAGAATTGTTCACTTTTTTAAAGTCGTCGATAACATCATATGGGTTAAAAATTACGTCGACCAAATATCATTTAGTATGATTTCGGAACACATTCATCTCGAGATAAGTTGGACAAAATAGGTTTCGATTCAGCTTGCAATTCTTTATAATTTGAAAATAATACGCTCCAAATGATACCAAACGGTGTCCGATCAGCAAATTTTAAAAATAGAACAACTCCGATGATTATTGAGAGAGGTATAGAGGAGAGAAGGCCCAAAAGGTAATTGGATTGGGCCCTTGGAATCCATTTGCTCGAGATCAAATCCATTTAGGCATTTCCTGAACTCGGGTCCTTTTCAATTTTCAGCCGCCAGCAGGGGGTGCGCACTGATCCAACCCGCGCGCCATAGCAACACCGCCACAGCACCGTCTCTTCACAGGTAGTTACGGTACACGCGAGACAATACGCACCCTTTTATATTTCCTCTTTTTAACTAAATAACAGAAACGCGTTCAGTATCAACCAATGACATTTCTTCACACCTGCTTCTCTTCGATCCCACATCTAGGGCTTCCACCCAATCAAACCATCACTCGCTGTACACATCCCGTCGGAATTCGAGATGGAATTCACCTGATCTAGAGAGAGAGAGAGAGAGAGAGAGAGAGAGAGAAGAATGGCGGAGGAAGGATCGGAGGGGCTGAGGACGGAGAACGGGGGGAGGCTGTCGTCGATGGATTCGGTGGAGTCACGGCGGTGGGTGTTTCAGGACGAGGACGACGAGTATGAGGCGGAGGACGACGACGACGACGAGGATTCGACGCCGCGGATGGAGGTGGATTCGGACGACGACGATAATGCCGAGCAGAGACTGGTTCGGACCGGGCCGCGGATCGATTCGTTCGATGTGGAAGCGCTCGAGGTCCCCGGTGCGCATAGGAACGACTACGAGGTGCTTTAATGGAGCTAATTTTGTTTTTTTGTTTTTTACTAATTTTGCTTCGGTTTAGCTTAATTTACTGTGCTTTAGCGTTTAGCTCTATTTTACGTGGATTTAGTTCAGTGTCTTTGATTGCAAAATGTTATGTTGTGTTGGGCTTGTGGAGCCTGATTCCATGCAAGTTGCGGTCCGCTGACTATTCGGGGTCTGGTCAGGTCGGGGAGGTACTGGGCAGTGCCCATGGCGGTGGCTTGGGCTAGCGCCCATGAAACCTAGATAGTTGTATTACGGTAATTGGTGATGTAAACGCTAGAGGGCTAGAGTATAAATGCACACGGAGTTTATGTAACTTTCTACTCTTCGTCATTTGATACGTGGAAAAACTGGTGTGTGCCGTGGACAAATACACAGTTGGGCGACCACGTATAAACTTTGTGTGTCTTGCGTTCTTTGTTTCGTTTCTTGACTTTTCTTTACGTGTTGTGTTTGTTAGTTTGGCCGATTTCTCAACAATGCGCCGTATCGATGGTATGTTTTGGTGCGGTTTGATTGTTGCAAGAAAGTAAGAAATGAGGAAAAATGTAAGTGCTGGAGCATTTCCAATGGTTGGATAGCTCATGAATGAATGGTCTATTCCTGTAATTCAACAATGGGTCGTGTCAAATTGCTAAACAGATATAAGTAATGTTGTGACGAGCTATGTGGGCTCAATGATGGAAGGGATAGAGAGAAGTGGTATTCCTAAACTTGAGCTATTGTGAAACCTTGCGTATGTGGTGCACAATGGCAATAGCTTAATTAGCAAGCCTTTTTAGATTACTTGGCATTACTTAGCCAAGGGGGAGATTTTTTTTCCTGCTTCAGGCCAAAAGTACCAGAGTGTACCTGAACCGAAATGAACCTATAACATGTCTGTTCCAATAGAGAAAACGGGGCTTTATGCTGGTTTGTGGTTCCCCAGTTCAGCTAATCCAGCCTTTTACTTGGCTTATGCCCTTATTTGGTAAAGAGAGCAAGTGAGGCGGGCTAAGATTCGTTGGAAGTAATGTAAGAGATTTGATGTTGCACCATCTTCACACTCTCGTATTTTAAGGAAATGCTCCATTTCAACAGGGAGACTTCGAATCTATTAATGAAGTTGGCTAACATTGATCAATGGGGTGACCATCAGTGACCATCCCTGCCAAAGCTAGTCGTTGCAGATATACATGCTCTTTCCTCACAGGAAGAAGTTATTTTTGTCTTCTAGATTATTTGGTAGCTATAACTTGGACCACTAAAATTTCATATGCGGATGTCCGAGCAAAAAGATGAGCCTAGAAGTTATGGTCATTTGTAGACTTTCTCATCTATCAAGTACGCTGCTTGTTGCTGCCTGTTCATCCTATAATTGTTTTACATCCTATAATTGTCTTATTTGCGTATTTTCTTCATTCTGTATGGTTCTGTTGAATCGCCCAACTAGGCATGCTAACAGATAAATGTAATGGGACATCTAATCTGGGAACAAAGTAGCATGTGTGGTTTTTGATCCTAGACTATTACTGCAGGATATCAATGTGGGAAGGAGAATCATACTGGCTTTTCAGACACTTGGGATTGTTTTTGGTGATGTTGGAACAAGTCCATTGTATACATTCAGTGTGATGTTTAGCAAGGCCCCTGTCAATGGAACAGAAGATGTTATTGGAGCATTGTCTCTGGTCTTATACACGTTAATTTTGATCCCACTGGTTAAGTATGTCTTTATCGTTTTGTGGGCCAATGATGATGGTGAAGGTATGCTGGATTGATGAAGCGAAGCTTTCCCTTTTATGTGTCTTTCAGCTGATTCATGTCCATAGTTATCTTCTACATTTGCTTTCTCTCTGTGGTGCATATGAACAAGTACTTTCTTGTTTCTAATTATTGCAGGTGGTACGTTTGCTTTGTACTCATTAATTTGTCGGCATGCTAAGGTCAGTCTTCTCCCAAACCAACTACCTTCTGATGCACGTATTTCGAGCTTCAGACTAAAGGTGCCATCTCCAGAACTTGAGCGGTCGCTAAAAATAAAGGAGCGACTTGAAACATCTGTGACAATGAAAAAATTGCTCCTGATGTTAGTGCTTGCTGGTACTTCTATGGTGATAGCGGACGGGGTTGTTACACCAGCAATGTCAGGTTATATATTAATGGTGTTCCCTTCTTGTTTTGTTGTATGCTGCTGGAGGATCTGGCAATAAATCATAAAACTGTTCAGAAAAAGGAGAAAGGGAAAAACAAAGTTGTTACACTTGTTTCCTTTTTTCGCCTATTGCTTTGTCAGTTGTGTGCTAGCTTCATTTGGCAATGAGCAAACAATGGCTTTCAAGTTCCCTTGCAATGGGGGGCAGGAGCCTTAATATCTGGACACGTGTTGGCCTCATCTTTTGAAGTGATGTTGTCGTTCAACTTATTATTTCTTCTACTTGATGCAGTGATGTCCGCTGTTGGTGGTTTGAAAGTTGGAGTATCTGCGATTGAGCAAGGTGACATGATATATTGATTAACTAAGTGAATCTACGACAACTCCAGTTTGTTTTTTAGTTGTTGGCTTAGTTTACTTTTGTTGCTTATTATATAGTCGGCACATCAGGACATCAATATTTAAAGTCTGAAATGTTGGCATTCTTGATTCTGTTGAAGTGTTGATAATGTTTACCAATCATGGGCTTCTGATGCAAAGGACAAATAAGAGATTGTTAAAGTTAGCATTAGGTCGACTTAAGCATTTAAAGCTTAATTTGCCGTAAGTGTGTGTTTGTACAATCCATGAGAACTTGTATATTATTCAAATGGAATTACATGTGGTCTGCCATTATTCCTTGCTCCCGATTCTAGATTTTGGAACTTCTAAACTCTTGCTTTTGAGTTTAAACTTGACTATCACATTCTAGGAAACTTTGGTGGCTTGCGCATCTGATTCTTGGTTTAGGTGATTAGGTACTGATTGCCTTCCTATATTAACTCTCCTTTTGTTCTGTTTTGTACTCATAATTTACTCAATAAAAAAACCAAACAAAACCAGGACGTGCCTTGATCGTAAGTTCTAGTGTAATTGGAACTTGATAACTAAACGAGATTGAGGATTTGAAGCCTAGCATCTATCATGCTGTTATTGCAGTTGAAAGGGGTTTACAACCTAGGGCGCATGCTGTTGTTTTTCCATCTTCTGACACATGTTTAAGATACTAATGCGTCTTTCAGCTGTGATGCTTTTTGTGTGTGCTAGTGTTAGGTTCCTAGGTATCTATGACATTGTATCACGTCACATGTAATGATATTAACCAGCTTTCTTTATTCCATTTTATTTTGTTCGCAGATCAAGTGGTGATGATTTCGGTAGCATTTCTTGTGATTTTGTTCAGTTTGCAGAGGTATGGAACGAGCAAAGTTGGGCTTTTAGTTGGTCCTGCTTTATTCATATGGTTTTGTTCTCTTGGGGCCATGGGCATCTACAACCTTGTAACATATGACAGTAGCGTCTTGAAGGCATTTAACCCTGTTCACATCTATTACTTTTTCGAGAGGAACTCAACTAAGGCTTGGTATGCACTTGGGGGGTGTCTTCTGTGTGCTACAGGTAAACAAGGATTCTGGAAATTCAGATCTTATGGATCTGGAAACTTATTCTTTTGTGGATTTATGGGGAAATGGGGAGTAACTTTAGATTTGGGCTTTCCTTTGGCTGAACCTAGATGTCTCCTTGTTTCTATTGTTCTTCTTGTATGTCTTATTGATTTAGTCTTGTTCTTTTTTACATCTTGTTTTTCTAAATTATGGGGGCAACACATGGAAGTTGCGCTGTTGAACAAGTTTTGATCAAGTCTTGCTTATTAATTGTAGTTTCTCTTTGATATTTCTGGATCTACGAAAGCCGTCTATAGAACACAGACACCTCTCACTTCATCCATCTATTTTCCAGGGTAGTTGAATCTGACTCATAGTCACATACATGTCAAATGCATTTCTAAGTTCAGATAAAACAATTAGGTGACAAACACTAGTCTTTTGGAAGTAGTGTGGAATCTATGGATTCATGGAGGTTGGACAAAATGGCTCTCTGGGGACCAGGGTGTACAGGTTTGAGATGTGGTGCTTGTGGTGAATTACAGTGTGGTCTGTAGAGTGAAGAACGGTACTTGGTGTCTGATGTGTAAGCTTGATAGCAAAACATGATGGCAACGAGTTTGGTTTTGCTTCGCCGCTATTCTGCTCTCAACGTTGGTAAATGGTTCCCCAACTATTTAGTGAACGAGAATTTCCACCTGTACTGTTACTTCATCGCCTTTCAGGTTGTTGAATTTATATCCTTTATCATGGGCTACTCTCTCAATATCTTAACCAAAGATGCCTGTCAAAAAGAAAGAAAAGAGCAATTTGTTAACCAGTGATAAGTATGTCAACCTGCAAACACCAAACACTATTTCCATCAATAAGTGCAGAAGAAAACTGGAAGTCAAAATATTTAGAGGAGCAAATTAGGGGGAAATAAATGGGTGTGTTTTAGGAACATATGAAAAATTAAGATTTTGAGATAGCAGGAGCAAGAAAAATAATTCATAAGCCAACCCTAACCCTACTAAATTGAGATACGAGGCTTAGTTTGGTTTGGTTAGTTAAAATCAAGGTTTTCCTTATTAGTCTCTGCTAATATTTGTCATGTTTTTCGTTTACGACAGTTTGTACTTCTGTGACTGAGTCTGCCTTCCTTAATTTGGTGCATGGCACATCCCATTTCTTCACTGTAGTTTTGAAATTACACTTTTTCCTTTCTCTTTTCTTGTTCTCATGGATGATTCTAATTCAGGTTCAGAGGCAATGTTTGCAGATCTCTGCTACTTTTCTGTGAGATATGTTCAGGTAAAGCAGATCAGTTTTATGATATGTTACATCTGACATATGATAATGACAGTTACGGAAACCTAAGAGTTCTTTTCTCCATCACTGCTCTGCTGTTGTCCGATTAGTTAATGAGAAAACAATATTCATTGTTCACAGCTTACCTTTGTGTTCCTCGTACTTCCTTGCCTCCTGTTGGGATATCTGGGTCAAGCTGCATACGTTATGGACAATTATAGTGATACAACACAAATATTCTTTTCTTCTGTTCCAGGTAAGCTTCATCCTTTATCTCTTCCAATTTGAAAGGTCTTGCATTTTTTCCCCTTCACTTTGGGATATGTTATTTGTTTGGAAGACCTATATGTATGTAGTAGTCATGCATTTTTCTTTGGAAGGCGCAGCTCTCCATCAGTCTTCTACATTTTGGGAAGTTGCCTTTTCAATTGGTATGTTGTATTTGAAATTTTGAATGCATTTTAGTAAACTGGACATTCTATCTGCAGGTGGTGTATTCTGGCTAGTCTTCCTCATTGCTAATATTGCCGCCTTAATTGCAAGTAGGACAATGACAACGGCAACATTTTCTTGTATTAAGCAATCAACAGCACTTGGTTGTTTCCCTCGCCTTAAAATCATTCATACATCTCGGAAATTCATGGGTCAGATTTATATACCAGTCATAAACTGGTTTCTGCTGGTATTTGCCATAGTGTTTGTCTGCTGTATTTCAGGCATTGATGAGATGGGAAATGCTTATGGTAATCCTTATTCTCTTCTGCGTACGAGTTCCAGTTTATTCTGGTGTTCAATTTCCTACAATTAACTTTATTCGTATATTTGTGTTCATTCTAAATTGTCCTTGGGAACTAAACTACATGGAGAACAACTAGAAATTATTTGGGGTCTGGAGAAATGCTTATGCATGTACTGAAATATAGCTTGCTTACTGCAAGTAGCAATCATTTTCGTTGAAGGAAGTTCATTTGTGCTTGAAGTATATATGCAGATATATGTGTGTCAACATTGCGGGGGTGTGTGTGTGTGTGTAATACAATAAGAAAGCTACAACAATGCTACAAAGATGCCTCAACCTTCACGGCCAATAGGAAGTAATTATTTCAATGGCATAAATGGAGACAAGAAATGGCACTGAATCTTCTGACCATGCATATCTTAAATCCCTGAGTATACCTTGATCAGATTGATATTGGTCCGCTAAAATAGGACATCATTTATGTTTATGGAAAAGTCACTCCATACGAAGCACATACACGGACATAACATATGGTATATGACATTCATATCCCTTGAAAAAGTTGGAACTCCTCATAGCCTCATAGGGACAGACAAAAAGTGTTTTTATGTATGTTAGATGTTTAAGTGATGGATATGTGGGTCCCCAAGTATCTGAAGCGTGTCCCGTTCTTAATATCAATATGACACATTTAGACTAGTATCTGACATGGACATTCCCCTTTCCCTGTTTCTTAGGCTTCAACAGGACCATTATGTCCCTTACATCGTTAAGCACTGGAACCCGTTGTGCAACAGAGAGTCATCCATTGCAATAAGTTGCTTGTTCGGTGCATCAGTACTTTTAGTTTTCAATTTTTTGTCTTTGTTATTTGTTTAAGTGCCTTATATGACTTAAAAAGTTTATGCTGGCTATAAATCTCTCTCTCTCTCACTCTCTGTACAATAAATTTCGTCTCTTCCCAGAGACATTTCTGCAATTTTCTTATTTGGTGTCGATTCTTCTTCACAGGCATTGCTGAGCTTGGAGTCATGATGATGACTACTATCTTAGTAACCCTTGTTATGCTTCTTATATGGCAGATAAACATCATTATTGTGCTGAGTTTTGTTGTTATTTTCTTGGGGATGGAATTGGTATTCTTCTCGTCAGTTTTATGGAGTGTGGGAGATGGAAGTTGGATCATATTGGTTTTTGCCATAGTTCTGTTTCTGATAATGTACATCTGGAATTATGGAAGCAAGCTTAAGTATGAAACTGAAGTCAAGAAAAAGTTGTCGATGGATTTGATGCGGGAACTGGGTTGTAATCTTGGAACTATTAGAGCTCCTGGCATTGGCTTGCTGTACAATGAGCTAGTGAAGGGCGTGCCTGCAATATTTGGACATTTTTTGACCACTCTTCCAGCTATCCATTCAATGATCATTTTTGTATGCATCAAGTATGTTCCTGTTCCTGTAGTGCCTCAGAGCGAAAGATTCCTGTTCCGGCGTGTCTGCCCGAAAAACTACCACATATTTCGTTGCATTGCCAGGTGAATATTATCAGTTTCTGCAACTCTAATACTGTTTCTCTAATAGATCTGGAGTTTTTGAGATCCACTGTCCTAAACCTTCTATAAGTACTGAGCCCATGATACACGAGCTTATCCTCTTGGGGTCGTATTCATAGGACAGCAAATAGTCTTGAAATCGAAGTGATGAACTTCATCCATGCATGCTTGACCCCAGTTCATCATAGAAGATACTTTTTTGTAATGCATGTGCATGTGTGCTTAATAATGGGCATTGGGCAGTGTGTCTCTATAAATTCGCTTCTATTCCTAGTTTGGCTTGTCTAAACTACCAGGCTTTTGGCCTTTTTAGCACCAATATTTGCTTGTCTGCCTTCTCTATTTCAGCCAAAAAGCCACCTCAGACAGTCATAGCCCAAACAGCTTGGTAAAAAGTCGCATAAAAAAGCTCCACTTCTTTCTCAATAAAGTCAAGAAACCAGAAAGGTAAACTTTAGGCATCCCAAACAACTTGGCTTTTTAAGCAAAGAGCGAAATAGTAAAAGTAAGCCCATTTTTTGGACATCATCCCTAAGCACAATTAGTTGAAAGGGAATTCATGCACGTGGACATGATCCATGTATGATGGATACCACAAACAACTAGTCTTTATGGCAGTTGCTGCAGTACTGTGTGTTATACAGACAACTATTTATAAATATTTTCTCCTTTTAGTCGGATACTTGCACCTTGCAAATCAAAACCCACACTATACTAACAGGTACGGTTACAAGGATGTTCGCAAAGAGAGTCACCAGACGTTTGAGCAGCTGTTGATTGAGAGCCTTGAAAAATTCATCCGGAGAGAAGCCCAGGAACGCTCTCTGGAGAGTGATGGAGATGAAGACTCGGATTCAGAAGATGAGCAATCTATCTCCAGAGTTCTTGTAGCTCCGAACGGTAGTGTGTATTCACTTGGTGTCCCCCTCCTGGATGAATACATAAAAAACACTGGCCAACCCATCTCAAAAGCAAGCACTTCTGGTGAAGTGATGCCAGAAGAGCCTCCCACAGACCCCACAATGTCCGATCCAGAGCATAGTCTTGAAAAAGAACTTTCTTTCATTAGGAAGGCCAAGGAATCGGGAGTTGTTTATCTTCTCGGTCATGGGGATATTAGGGCAAGGAAGGATTCCTGGTTCATTAAGAAACTGGTCATAAATTACTTTTACGCTTTCTTGAGAAAGAACTGCAGGAGGGGGGTTGCAAATTTGAGCGTTCCCCACTCGCAGCTGATACAGGTGGGTATGACTTATATGGTTTGATTTTGTTGCCGACCTTAGAGAAACTTGATTTACGTTTGACAGAAGGTTTGACTGAAGCGATTGAGTTCCAGAGGGGCCATGGTTGACCGGCATGTCCTCAATTTTGGCAACTGGTTGCAAATGCTCCTCACTGCTTGTTTCTGTGATTACACATATGCCCATTTTTGGACCTCCTCGCAGCCCTGGTGGTAGGAAAATTTTGTAGTTTCATCACCTTGGTCATCTTCCGCGTAGTGATTCTTACAATCTTGAGGCCTTGGGCATTCGGTTGGGTATTACACCATGTCGATGATATCTGAATGCAATTTTCATAATGTGTTTCTAGCTCCAGTTTTGTCCTCTTGCTCTCAACGCAACAGCAGAATTGGCTTTCAACAAGGTCATGCATTCAACTGTAGAGGCATCAAAAGTTTGGACTTGCTGACCGTCCGATGTTAATACACTATCCGCGAATGATTAAGGAATGTTATTTTTATTTATTTATTTTGCTTGAATTGAATGAGTTGCGAATTGGTGCTTCATATTGCTTCAGTTGTATGATTTCAACGCTCTCTCATGTGTCCGTTATATTGCATATCTTCGAATAGTTGAATGTAGGTGTTCACAATTGCCAAATTTGCACTATCGGGTTGCTGTATATGTTGGTATTTTTTGACTATTTAACACTACTACTGAGATGTTCTGTATCGAAAATTGCAAAGAAAGTGAAGATCCTTAATGTTTTCATGTGTGGAGATCCATCTCTCTATTTTTCCTTTTGTCTGCCCATTTCGAGAAAGTGATTCTTCATTGCAATCCTGGTACACTATAGCTTATAAAAGCCAAGTTCATAAGCTGAAGCAGGTTCTACTTTCTTCACTCTTATTAAACCTTGTAAGGTTTTATTGACAATTTTGCCAAGAACAAGAAAGTGTGGTTTTCCCAGTGAGTTTCGTTTGAGATATGTAGTCTATCAAACTGTAAAATCTACAAAACCAAGAAATGGTAACTCTCTCTCTCTCTCCATTGTTGCACGTCGGTTAAAGAAGTAGCAACACCAAGTTGCCTCGGTTTGTGCCTATTCTAAAATATCAAGTGGCCTCTTCAATAAAGGCAGTTTCCTTATCTAGCGGCCACATATGGGTGCTTTAACTTGTCCTTCTGGTCTGCAAGAAGATCAGAGTCTGAACCTGCTTTGATACTCAGCAGGTCCGTATAGTTCTGCTGTTTTGAGGCAAATCTCAACCTCAAGAGCAATGAATTTGTCATCACACCAATTGAGCTCAGACCCATAAGGGCTCCAGCAATTGATGGAGTCAGCATGGTTCCCGTCACTGGCAGCAACATTCCCGCAGCAATTGGAATTCCAACCTGTTCATAAGAGAGAAGAATAGGGTGGGCTGAAAAGAGAACATCAAATGTGAATAGAGGGTGGCACCAAAAATAGCAATCTGCCGTAGAATATTATCGAAGAACAGAATTATGAAAGGGCCCCGAGGACTAAAATGTGCAGACACAGTACAAGAATCAATCACATAGTCTCCCCAGTATAAATTACAGCTTTTTGCTAATAATCTCTTTTGGAGAGCTTTACTGGGTCTGTGTGTGTATTTATGTGGTGTAAACGTCTCAGAACTCCACAACTGGAGTAATGGTATGACTAAAAGCATTGATATTCAAGTGTCTGGACCCTATGAGTCTGCCGGTGTCTCTGTAACCCAGGATTGGCAAAAGTAAATGCTTTAGTATTAGCTCCATGATTCAATGCAAGCAATTGTGATCAAGATTGAGAATCAAAACTGACCAACTTTCCAAACTAAAACACAGCACAAGTTTGTTTAAGGGCAAACGAACTTGAACCTTACCATGTTATACCCAAAGGCCCACCACAGATTTTGCTTCACAGTCTTCATGGTTAGTCTACTAAGCTCCAGGGCATCAAGCAACTGCATGGACGTGATATACATAAGTACGTATACAATTGTATCCCAAGTCAGGGATTGGTGGGATCATGCTAACATGATGAAAAATGAATAGATTAGTGACCATTAAGCATTTATCCTACAACTTACATGCTACTTTAATAAGCAAAAGTATTTGGAGATGCAACCAGGATAAGAGATATGGCGTGAAACTACTATGATCCCTGACCAAAGGCAGAAAATATAAAAAGATGCAAAACACACACACACACACACACACACACACACAAGTTCCTTAGCAGGTTAATGCAAACAATTTCAATACATCTTAAAAAAAAAAGAAAAACACAATAAGCACAAAAACAAACAGTTAAGATCTTGCCTCGGATAGTTCCGAGCATTTCTAAGGTAAAGACGAGTTTGAAAAACTGTCACATTACACATGCATGAGAATGCAGAATTGTTTGACAATTTGTGCAAAAATCTGATTCAACACAGGCAGATTAATCAAAGTCTTCCACACGAATCTGACAATCAAAAGACTGAAAAAGTAAATCTATCTCAACTAGGAGAGTAAATTGCAAATGATAAACTATTATATACCTGGGACAATCTGTTGCCCATCAACACAATAGAAGACACCTCACTAGCAGCTCCTACACCTCCACCCATGGCAACTCCTACATGTGAAGAAGCTAAGGCTGCAGCATCATTGATTCCATCACCAACCATAGCCACTATTTTTTTATCCTCTTGAAGTTTCCTTATGAACTTCTTCTTTTCCTCTGGTTTTACTCCACATAGGACCTGCAATCCCAAGCATGTTGTTTGAAATAAAATCTTTGGACATTCATGCAACAACAATTCAAGCTTAAGCACCCACTTCCTCACACACATGCTACTTCCCCTAGATTGAAAAATCGAATGCCAATCAAAAAATGTGATACACTTCCCAAGGAGAAAATTTGAAAGATCCAAGAACAAAGACTTGAACTACTATCAAAGGGTCCTAATGGCATGTCGAGCATATGCAATATTGCAAAAACAAATAAAGCCCATTATTCTCTCACGTATTGAGAAGTAAAAAAAACAAGGATTTCGCACAGTGATTTGAGAGAATGAAAACCAAAGCTTTATTTTCAGCTATAAAATCTTGAACCTCCAAAATTAAACAATTCAGCACTAGTTTCTTCTTTTGAGCTGGTCTTGCTGGGTTTCCTTCTCATTGATTTTCCTTTATAATGCAGACACTATTAATGTGTTCATAGCAGGTCTGTAAGTCCCATTTTGTCTTTGAATTAAAAAACTGTACCTAAAAAGATGAGATTTCATCAACCCAGCGATTTCGGTGTTTATCAATTATGAGGTGGCCAACAGCGTAGAAATTAACAAAAGTAGTTTTACCTTTTCCTTCGGGATTCCAACTGCAGACGCAACATATTCTGCAGTAGTCCTTTTGTCCCCAGAAAGCATATAGAGATTGACACCAAGCTTACTCAAGGATTCAATAACATGTTTAGCATCTTCTCTGATCTGATCCTCAAAGTAAATAAGCCCAGCTAGTGTATCATCTACTCCCACATAGACAACTGATTGATTCTTAAGCTCCTCCACTTCTTGAAATGAATTCTGACCAACTCCATGCCTGCAGATTGAAATAGGAATACAACACCGCCAGTGAATCGCACAAAATTACTATACACTGTACTTGAAAACAAATCACAGTTACAGTGGTAGATTAACATCTTCCTTCAAAAGGAACCACTGCATGCCAGCAAAATGAGGATTGACAACATTCAAACATGTTACCCGCGAACTTAAAGCAGATTGCGCTGCTGATACAAGTCAATGTAATTTGTGCCAATCTACTTCATTGACAATGAAGAGAAACCAATGCTTCCATGGTAGATTGGTAGGAAATCATTTAAGTTATTGCAAGGAGCCAGGGAAATAAACACGAGGATAGGAAGAGGGATACTGAGGTCATTCTGTCTCTGGTAAATATAGTATTCAAAGTCACCCAATGAGACTAGTAAAGATTCTATTGGCACCAAAAAATGTGGCAGTTTAGTATCTACATTGATATGACACCTAGTAAATTCTAGAGGTATAGACACTTAAGAGGGAAAATTTTGAGCATCTCTGCATCAATCCAAGATCATGCTTGCTGTTTCATTGATAGATGTCTGAGAACTGACCCAAAATCCTCAGATAGGGATGAATTGGCTGATATGAACTGAACTACGAATGAGCTCACTCAAGTGTAGTTCATATGTTGAAGGACCCAATTACAAATCCAATTCATAGGCCCACTTAATTGATGAGCCAATCTTGAACAGTCCGCAGAAGTCGCACACTTGTACAGGTTCGTAAACATGAATCACAAAGATCATTACCCATTGTTTGTCTTTGTCTTTAGATACGTTCTTATCCCTTTTCCAAGACAACCAATAGAAGCATAATTAGCTGCGAGCCAACCTGACTAAAAAATAATGTCAAGACCTCGATTACCAAGCTGAAGCAATATTGACACCAAACCAAACCGAGCCTTGTGTCCCAATCTATTGGGGTCGGCTGCATGAATCCTATTTTTCCATTGAGCTCTCTCTGGGGCTACCTCTTCACTTTAGATTTTAGTAAGCCCAAGTCCTTTCGTATCGCGGCATCCAAAGTCAGTTTAGATCTTTCTCTTCCCCTAGCCCGGTTATCCACTACTATCATGTCACTCTCTACTGCGTCTATAGGTCTACGATAAATATGTCCGAACCTTAATCTATTTTCTCTCAACTTATCCTATATAGGTACAACTCCTTCCGTCTCATTAATAGTTTCGTTTCTAATTCTATCACTCCTAGTCTTACCACACATCCACCTCAACATCATAGCTACACTTGTCTTACTCACTTGTTGCTTTTTGATAGGCCAACACTCCGTCCCGTAAAGTATCGCCGGTCCGATAGTAGTTCTGTAAAATTTCCCTTTCAATTTGTTAGGTATCCTTCGATCACACAATACACCCGAAGCGGCTCTCCACTTGAGCCACCCAACTTGGATCCTATGGGTTACATCGTCCATAATCTCTCCATCCTTGCTTAAAATTGAACCTAAATACCTAAAATGCTCACTTTTTGGTATCTCCTGATCCTGAATCCTCACTTCTTTTGTCTGGGCACTTCTATTGTCGCTAAATGCAGCCACAACCAAGTACTTGCAATTTAAGGATTTTTCCTAAGTATTGTGGACTTCATAATGAAGGTTATAAGAAGATTAGCACAAACAATTATTTTCTCCATCTAAAGAAATTCAGCACAGTAACAAACTAACAAGTTAAACTGCCATGTCACTGGAAAAGAACAAAGCCAAGACTCACATACCTTTGAACCCAATCAACTGTCCCAACAGATACCTTTTTATTCTCAATAGATGCTACAGCACCAGATCCAGGTTCCTCCATGAATGTTCCATCTACCACCTGCAAATTGAATTTCCTTCGAAAGTTTACCACATGCAAGTAGGGAAAATTTGACATTGTGAAACTTACGGGTTTTACAAGGCACTAAGGCCTATAAATGACCTCTTCAAGAAAACAAAATTAGGTCCTGAAGAATGGAAAAAGCTGAAAAGCTTTGGAAGAGCTCTTGCTCTCTTTCTTCTTATTCTTCTTCTTGTTTCCCCTCTTTCCCTATGATATATCACCACTCTATTACTCACCAATTATAAAACTGAAAATAAGATCTCAGCTCTCTATCTCATCTCCTTTTTATTTCCGCTCTTTCCCTCATTTCTCCAAATGGTTCTCTGCTTCTCTTTTCCTTCATATCTCTTCTCCTCTTATTCCCTTGCCAGATGTCTCACCTCTTCTCCCTTCAATAATTTATCTAAGAACCAGCATATCATTCTAAGTCATTACTTGCCAAAAGGTTTCAAGAAACTCCCATGACTCCAAGTGACTGAGGTGTGCAAGTGGAGTTTTCAACTTATCTTCCCTTATTTGCGATAGCAGTGGGGAACGGTGTTTTAGTATCCAATACTAGGAGGCTTGAAGGCATTGAGGTGGTGTACGATGGGAAGGTTGTGGAGGTAGACTCTCCAGTGGTCAGAGTATTTACAAATGCAATAGAATCAACAGTCAGCGCTTTCATTTGTACAATACATGCCAAATAAAATATTCCTGAGAAATGACCACGCTGAAACGAAGACAGCAGTCAAGCCTGAGAACGTACCTTCACGTTCTTACAGTTAGCAGCCCAGGCGGCTTCCACAATTGCTTTCCCAATTGGATGAATAGTATTTGATTCAACTCCAGCTGCCAACTTTAGAACCTCCTCTTCTGACAATCTACAATTGGACATTGTCGGCAGGAAACCATCTCAATGTCAAAACTGGATATTGATGCACATTAAACTAACTGAAACAGGTCAACTTTTAACATAGTACATTAGTGACTGAATCCACATGGATAGCTCAATGATTATATAAATGAGCGATGCTTTAAACTGAAGGCTTTGGAATATAAATTTCTAAATAGAAACTGGGTATAAAAGAGAAAAGAAGGATTGGAGCAAGAACATATTTATAGACCCAATAATATAACCATCCAGTTTTCGAAAAGACAAGATCACAAGATTGGGTTCTGTAGGCACCAGATTGGTTTCCACTTCAATTTGGCACAAGGGATAAATCAATTATGTTAATTTTTATCTTACTCCAGTGGTGGAACACATTTCACAGAAAGAAATCTTACAATAATATTAAATATGATTGGTAAAATATGCTCAGTGGAAACGATATAAGTTATTCCAGAAAACTGTTAAGATTTAACATAACAGAAACTAACAGCAATCTAAATATTAGCAACCAGGAAACTCTTTACTAAATTACCGGAGGGGGAACTCGCATGCCAGAAAACTCGTTTCTAGAGCAAAAGACATGATATTTTTATTGACCCTATTATAAATATCCTACCCAATCTTATGTTGCCTAGGCTTTCTTAGTTCCCCAAATTTCTCGACCACATTTCAGATTTCACGCTTTTCAACTATGGGCTTAGTCCAACTTTTAACATAGTTTTTCATTAAATTAACAAAATAACAATTATGTGTCTACTCAACTGTGCATTTTCACTGCCACATGCCCGGGTAACAACCTTTGTCACAACAGGTCTGCCAATTGTCAATGTCCCTGTTTTGTCAAATACTACAGTATCCACCATTGCAAATTTCTCCAAGACATTTCCACCACGCAAAAGCAGACCCCTTGTAGCCCCTAGTGAAGTTCCAACCTGTAAATTTGCTAGATCAATTACTGGTGTTCAAGCAAGGCAAAAGGCATATAAACTATATCAATGGTTTCACACAATTAAGATTTTTGTTCACGAAGACATACCAGCACAGCAGTAGGTGTTGCTAGGCCAAGTGCACATGGACAAGCGACAACCTGCATCCAGAAACCATAGCTTAACAACTGCTTAGCAAAATGTTGGCCTGGCTTAAAAGGACACAACAGAAGCATAATGATAAGCAAGCTAACAAATGAGAAATATACTGCGTTGGTTGTCTCACAAGCTTTTTCGGAACCCGAAATGTGGAGGGTGTTGGATATTTCTGGGTTTGTTCAAACGCAATAAGACCGATGGATTGCTGCTGATTTCAAAACTGAAGGGCAGGTTTGTGGAGGTTTTGGTTTGAGCGGCAGAAGAGAGACAAGGATTCCTCAAAATGAATTTGGGGAGAGTTGGAATGGAGTTGCTTGGGTATTGACGCATTTTGATCCAGAGTAAGATGAAGGAGTTGCTTTAGGCGCTGGGGATCGTGGATAAAGTTGTGTTGGCAGGCCAGAGGAGAGTTCCGTTGGTACATTGCATTTGGAAGGGGCAGAAAAGGGAGTCTTGCAGGAAAACCTGGTCAAACTTTTCAAGGGGTGACCTTATTTTCAATTGGCAACGAATTGTTTGCAGATGCATTGCAGTATCTATGCTGTTGTTTCGAGGGAAATATTTGGTCATTCCCAATTCCAAGGGTTTCGGCACTGGCTGATGAGCATCGAGGTAGTGGTGGGTTTCAGCTGGAGTCGAAAACCGAGAGGAGAGCTCACTGGGGCTTTTTTCTATTTCATCCTTCATTCTTCCATTGAAGATGCGAGAATTTTGGAAGAAAAAGGTTGGATATTTTAGGTCAGCAAGTTTTCCAAGATTGTTGGTCGTGGATCATTGTTGCTTAAAGTAAGGGGCTGGTCCGAGAGAGGTATGGGCTAGTGCTATGGGTGTTCCCCTTCACTTAGGGAACTCAGGACTCCAGAGTTTTTCATGCCTATTGTCATGAGTGGAGGCTACATTAAGCTAGATGACAAGACGGCATGTGTTTACAAAGAAGAAGCTCCTGTCACCGACTTGTATAAACTTCCATAAGTGGAAACAGAAGCCTACAATTTTCATGTAATATATTGCCTGATTATCATACCAGAACACTGCAGGACAGCTGTAGCGCCAATGAAACTGGACTTCCTTGAAGACAACCTGGTAGAACTTGAGCACCAAAAAGGTTCCAGAACAAAAAAGTGGCAGCAGAGAGTGCCATGACTCCATAAGTGAAGTGCCCAGCCACCTAGTACAGGAGGCAATGTCATTAAAAGGGTCCTGAACATTTCAGAAACAGTAAATGACACTTATCATGACTTTCGCTGCACACAAAGGAGGAACCTGATTTCTCAAAAACTTCTTATTTTGATTCTGTTTGGTCAGACTAAGATTATACAGAAACCTTTTATACAAATCAGGCAAAGTATTGAGGATATAAGTTTGACTTTCTGTTGAACTTTTGGGTGTGAGCCACAATATAAGCAGAGCAACACAAAAGGATATCTTTAGGATAACCTCCCTTAAGCTAAGCTTCAAAATACGATCACCGGTAAAATAGATAAATTAACAAATCAATTTCAATTAAGGAAATAGGGTTTCAAAAATTTCAGAGATAATATAATGAGGCATATGTACTCTAAATCCGCTCTCCCGCCCTTTCTTCCCTTCTCCACTGTGGTATTTCCTTGTACACAATTCTTTACAAGAACAACTTAATGCAACAAGATAAATTCAGGCTCAAATCTAAAATTTCCATGCCATATATAGAGCTTTTCTGGATTAAGGGCAGTGGCAACTCTCTAGATTAAAAAAGGTGACTGACTAGGTGTTGAGGTCAGAAATTCAACAAAAGTTTCACTCAAGTTATCAAAATCTTAAATCTTCACTCTCTAATGAATAAAAAGATTACATATGCATATATAGGTTGATGGTTCTCCTAACCCTACAACGACTATGGTTCCAAAATAAGGAAATTGAACTCTATGATTCTTGACAATCACTGAGACTTGAATGTAACCTAGCAGAATTTATGAATCCCTAGGTGGGCTCAAAATTCGCCCCTAGTTCTATTTATTTTCCCAATGTTCTATATCGAAGCAATCACAAGCAAGGTTGTCAAATCATGAATCGAATCGAGAATCAAATTGACCCTTTACCGAATCGTGAATTGAATCGAATCGTGAATCATAACAATTCAGTTCAATTTTTGAAAATACATTGGAAATTGTATCTACGCACCTACATAATAAACATACATCGTAACATTCAAAAATCTAAGTTTAAATTTATATTAAAGTTTTTCCCCTATAACTAATGGATGACCACATGGTCTAATAGGAATGACACTTGTACATAACAGGAAAATAAATAGTATAGTAAAATGGATATGTGCATATAGATGTTAAACATTCATTCTAAAAATGAAAGCTTGGCCTCAACGCAATAAAAGTTTGTAGCTTGGTAGGTACGAAACTAAACTAGCTTATATGACAACATATGTGGGTCGGTTCGAGGCTCTTAGATTTAAAAAAGATCGTTTTGTGAGACAACGCATCCATATACATATCATCCTCAACAATATTCAAAGTTGAGCACATCTATTGACTCATATCATAACAGGATATGAAAACTTACCAAAATAAAATACATAACTCATCAATGTAAGGCATCTTAGTCGTAAAGAACTTCAGAGTGAGTATTTAAAATTTAATAAGAATCAGGAAAAAGGGGTTAACATGCTCCGAAAAAAAATAAATACCAATATTAACAAATTTTGCAAATGTGGTTTCATATTCGTCAAAAGCAACATTTATGATAAACCATGATTCACCTATAGATTCGTATCGTTT
This sequence comes from Rhododendron ovatum, assembly GCA_019656835.1. Lineage (NCBI taxonomy): Eukaryota > Viridiplantae > Streptophyta > Magnoliopsida > Ericales > Ericaceae > Rhododendron > Rhododendron ovatum. The sequence continues at coordinate 10,082,501 of CM033802.1, read as the reverse complement.
TTGCATGAATCGTGAATCGTACGATTCACCACCGATTCTATATAAACCTTGATTCACCTATAGATTCGTATCGTTTTTGCGTGAATCGAATCAAGAATCGTATCATGAATCGTACGATTTTGACAACCATGATCATGAGTAGCTTATAGTCCTATTTGGGTTGACAGGTTTTTGGTGGCTGACATAGTTGAACTTACAGTTTATAGGGATGACCCAATTTTGGTAAGAAGAAATTACAATGAGTAGAAAGGCTATCGACGCAACCTTTATTTCACGAAAGTAACTTCTTTTAAAAAATAAATTAATATAATAAACAACAAGGTAAACACATAAAAATTAACTACCTTTCATTAATAAGCCTCTATAAAAAGAAAAACTCTGAAATGAGAGACCAGTGTAATTTACTAATTTACCAGGTCACATGCATAATAAAGAAGTGATCAATCTAAGTCCCCCTACCCTTTTCATCAGTAAAACAATAGGCAACTGGTAATAATTAATTATGACAACAATAAAAGGACCTTATCAGCCAAACGCTGTACAGGAGCTTCTCTACTCTGAGCTTCTTCAACCAAGCGAACAATGTCACCCATGGAAGTCTCGCCACCTGGTCTTCGTACTTCAACAGTGAGCATCCCATTAAGGTTTATAGTTCCTGCTGCAACTTCAGCCTAGATAGACATGCAGTACTATAGTAAGACCAATTGGAAAAAGTAAAAACCATGCAATAAGAAACAGTATCCTGATATTAGATCTGTAACTAAGCAGTAAACCAAATTTGATAGTTTAGTTGTTGTTACCCCTGGTAGTTTGGTCACAGGCAGAGGCTCCCCCGTAAAACTTGACTCATCAATTGCACTTCTACCAGCTCTAACAATTCCATCAGCTGGAACACGGTCCTAAGTAATAGAAGAACAAGTGTCAGGCAATCTATATACTATCCCATACTGTGTACCGGATTCCATGTCATTGCAAAGTATTTCAAACCACAGACAGGGAAGAATTAGCAACCACTAGAACCTTTCCGTTGCACCCTAAATGCCAGCAGAACAAAAGCCTATGGCACGAAAGGTTCAAGATAACTACAAATTCAACCTTCAATGCAAAGCTGAAGCTCAGAACAATATAAACTGTTGGAGACTTCAGAAAAGAGGAACGAAAAAGGAAGGCCAGGATGAGGTAAAAAAAGGACAAATAGAGTCAACTTTACTCACTCCAGGCAGTATAACAATTTGATCTCCAATGGAGAGACTGTTACAAGGAACTTCAACAGTTGAGCTCAACTCTTCTGAATCACCCTTGACCACAAGACGAGCTTTAGATGGTAAAATACTTAACAAGCCTGTCATGTCACTGGTGGCTTTAATTTTAGCCCTCTGCTCAAGATTCCTCCCCAGCAAGACAAATGCTATCAACATGATGGGCTCCTCAAAAAATGATTTCCAGCCCTGCAAGACAAACAAATAGATCAACATCACATGTAGTGTCCCAAATGTCACAGTAACAAATGACTTTTATGTCAAATATTACCAATTGAACTCAAGGAAAAAAAATGTACTCAAGAATATGCATGATTATCAAGCACTGAAGAGTATTAACTAGAACAGTATTCTATAACACAGAGTCTCTAATTTGTATTGATAATTGCGTTTCTAGTACATCTCTCGTATGGCCCAACTTCCCAAGAACACTACACCAAGTTCATAAGAACTTAAATTCAAGATAAGCAACACAAGCTCGTGAGTCAACAGATGCCAACTTTATCTGGACAACCTCTATTATTACCAAGTCATATACTTTTCCTGATTATGCCGCATAAGCTGCCTTTTCTTCATCATGTAATCTAGTTGCACTTACAACCTCATGCCCGTCCATTGACAGCAGCGGATCTAATATCATGGTGCTCCAGAAAATCTTTTGTAAAACCTCTATGAAGGAACAAAGGGCTAACAACCTTTTTATTCCTACTTTTTCCTGTCATCTACTCCTTATTCTTCTTTCTATCGTAATTCCCTGAACATCCATGACAACTAAGTTCACTAACTATCAAAGTATAATCGTAAAAGCTCCATGAATGTAACTAAAGCAATATGCTCAAAATTTCGCAAAAACAAACATCTAATTATGTTTGAATCACTATACCAAAGGTAGGTCACATAAGTAATACCAAAGGGAGACTAGTATTGGTTCTTTCTTTCTGTAGTTTAAAGGATGCGATGGCACTTTAATCATCCACCCACTGCTTCAGAAGGCCGCATATATCTTCAAAATGAGTGTGAGGTTGAGATTAAGATCTCTGCTACTATAGGAGCCTGTTGCGGTCTACAACTTGAAATTTTCAAAGTCACCTTTCATGAATTGAATATCTCAACATTTTGACTGACAAGAGCACCTTCAATTTCTATCTTGTTATGTAATACAACAGCTGGCATATGTGTGATAACCAGAATATTGTCATGGCACTAAAAAGATGGTTATAATTACCAGTTACCAGAGTCATACCAGTTGGGGAATTAAGGCAGCTAATGAGCTGACTGCAAAAGATGATAAAGCACCAAGACCAACTAAGGTATTCATGTTTGGACCTCCCCTAATAAGGCTTTTCAGACCATCAGTAATGAGTTGTCGTCCAGGACCAAGCAATGTTAGCAATGATAAAGAAAGATGGAATCCTGTTGAATGGAAGGCGTGAATCCATGAGGCATTCGCTCCAAATAGATGAGAGACATGGCCAAGGAGGCATACAGCACATAAAGCCCAAGAGACAGCAAGCCCACGACCTTTAAAACAACTGAGGAATTAGTACCACTACATAAGCAAAAAGGTGTCATTGGCACATTGTCTCACAAATGTTTGGATGCTATAGCCAAAGCCCCAAACATTTATGCGAAAATGAGAATAAACATTTTCAATATCGAGTCAACAAGTGAAATGAGATGGTTACCACTTTCTTTCAACTGCTTACGCTTTTCATCCATCTTCCTTTCAAATACTTCCAAGAAGTTATCATTCCCAGAATCTGTAAACAAGCAAAGACAACTGTTTTTAAGAGGTCAAACAAGTAAGAGACCTTAAATTCCCAAACAACATAAAGAAGTAAAAGCGTAATAGTTACACTCCAATCAGGATTAAAGCTTTACCTTTACATAGAATTACAGTATCTCCAGAAATGGATTGACAGGTGGAAGTTTAAGGAAGCTGAAGACATTTTAAAAGAAAAAAATAGCTACCAAACTATACAGAACTTGTTTCCTATGTATGCTCATGCAATGTGATCTTCAAGATACATGAGCATACACAGGCAGATTCTATTCTTGCAATTGAAACTCACAAAAACTTTGGATAGATCCTGTTGTACAAAGTGATTGATCAGCAGAGAAAGGCCGTGCTCCATTATGGTTTGTACAAATTGCCAGAAAAATGATAATAAACCGAATACTGTTTCAAGATTGGGTGATAGTAACAAGAAAAGATAAAACCAAAAAATCATATGAGAGCTGTTCACTAATACACAAAGTTTCTTACAGTCAACTATCAATACACATTGAAATCTGACATACAATACTACTTGAAGAATGGACATCCACAATATGACCAATGATAGCGAACAAATTGCTCGAGTTCAGATCATGGAATAGTAAATCCAAAATAAATGTTATCCACGGGCACGGAAATGCTTCCCTCCAACAAATCCACCACTAGTGGCCGAAGCAACTGACCTACTGATGCAAAGAGGTACTTCATTAACTTTATTTTTGAACCTATCCTTTCACATCTGATCTGACATAGTGGAAACAGAATTCATAAGCAGCAGAACAAGTCCCTGAAATAAAAACCCAATGTCACAGGACATACCATTATTGACTGGTTGATCTTACAAGAAATCCTTTTCACTTCTATGATGGAATATCTCCTTCAATAGCTCCCTGACCTGCCAATTACCCACCAAGCTACAAGTAAGTTATGTGAAAGCCTGAATGAATCGTGATATCTACTCTGATCTAGAATCTAGGGGAGGTTATTTAATGACCACAGATTGATACATAATCCCCCTTTTCGAGACAAGGATATGACTTGTCTTAATTCTCATCTACAGCACATAGGTCTTCTACATCCTCTATTGCTTTGTTAGAGTGATAGAATGACTCGTTTTTAGTTGTTAAGTTTGTACACTGATGTATTTAAAACAAAGAGTACAAAGAAAGAAGAACACGGCCAAGTAGTTAACTCCTTGCTATTCTAACTGAGAAACCAGGATCATATCAAGGCCACCTTAGACCTTCAACCAAAGGCCCCAATAATTGAAGGCCTAACCCACCATGTATGAATGTAAGGCAACCATTATGCTCCATCATACACCGTATGCCTACCATTTCTACTCTACTAGGCTCGCTAGTTGAGATCCTCAAATAGGGGAATATCCGGAGGGACTCGACCAGAATGTCTATTCTATTGCCCTTTCCATCTAGAAACAAAAGATGTGCATTCTAACTTACGATTCAGTTACTCTCAACAGGTTAGATAAATAAGATATCAAACATTGATAGCAATCCCAACAAGACTACCAACTCATCACCACCTGGGGTGAATTTACAGTGACAAGGTCAGGAGAGCAGATTGTGGAAGGAATCTTGTAAGTCAACCATCTATAGACCAAATGCTATATCTTCATACTTGCAGAACAACAGAGGAATCAAACTCGTACTTATGGACTCCCCCAATATATTAACTGCGCCTAACTCTAACTTATGGACTCCCACAAAATACCCTTTTGCCAAGAAATAAAAACATGTTCTGTAGAACTTGATGGCGTATAAACATTCCTCCACTTAGAGGAACTCACCTAGTCTTCTTGTAGCAAAGTGATTAGACATTAGAGTCCCAAAACTTAGAAAATACATAAATAATCATCTTGAACATTATCATGATGCATTCCAGACATTCAGTGGCAATTTTAGTCTTTGCTTTCCAATATGATTAGAAAAAAGGATAAATCCAATCTCAGAATCGATAAGTTTTTTAGGTAAATGATGATGACAACCATGTGTGACATCCAATAACTATGGTATGCAGCTTGGGCACTCAAAAATATTACACCTAAAAGTTGCTCACCTCGAAGATTTGACTTAAACCCACAACTCGTCAACTGCTTTGCAAGGGTCTCTCCTATGCACTTTTGCCAGTTTGGTACAACCTTGGCCTCAGATATAGGCCATACAATTGCTGTCTCTGTAGCAAGATTAACACTAGCAGAAGAAACTTGTGGCTGCCAAAACAAAACAGAGGACTCTAGTGAGCTGCAGATTATATCTAACAGTGAAGCATATTCCACAAACCACAAGGCTGAATCCATTGTAAATTATAGAGGGTTTGTCATATGGTATAGGCAAAAGCAATGGAATCAAGCTTCACAAGAATTTGTTTTGTGCTAATGGAGGTTTCATCAATGTCCTATAAATTCTAAACAAGTATCAAAATGTCGTAAACGCTTCCCATATGATATGGGAAGAGATCAGTTACCATCTTTCCCGAAGGTTTTACCTTGGTTTGGTCTTAAAACTTTCAAACTTCAACAAAGCCAAACTACAATGAACTGGTGAATGTTAAGCAGATGGCAAAAAGATTTAGCCTTTATCTGATTTTCTGATACCTGTTTCCATCTTTTGTCGAGTCTAGATTTTAAATCATGTCATTCTGTTTGAATATGCACTTTCCAACCTTTAGGTTTCATATATAGAGGAATTTTTCATCCATCCAACAGAGAATACAAAATAGTAGAACATGGACGGACAACATCACATATCCTGTACTCGCCTGGCTTTCCAAAATTCTCTTCACACTTGCTGCACATCCCCCGCATGTCATACCCTGAGAGAGAGAGAGAGAGAGAGAGAGAGAGAGAGAGAGAGAGAGAGAGAGAGAGAGAGAGAGAGAGAGAGAGAGAGATTCAGTACAAGCAACAAACTATTACAGCACGAAAAAAATATTTCAGAGAGAAACACACACAATACCAGGGCTGTAAACTAGCTGAGCCGAGTCATTCAAACTTAGAGATCAGTTCGTTTAGTATAAAGGTATTCTGTATTCAAGCTCGTTTCCTTTACTAAACCAGCCTATGTAAACAAGCCGAGCCGCTACAAATAAGCTGAGTCACAACTTCTTTTTTTTATAGGAAAAAAATTCCATTCATCATCAACTCAGCTCGATTACTAATGAGCTTAAAACGCTCAAGCTCGAGCTCATTTACCAACAAGCCGGTAAACGAGCTCGAGACTTGAGTTGCATGCAAACAACTTGGTTCATTTTCAGCCCTATAATAACCAAAGACATCCTAGAAATGAAGCCCAAAATGCTTACTCCGACGTCAAGAATTATCACATCAGGCGACAAAGCCGACACCTCTTCAGCCCCCACCGCAACCGAGTCCGGCTTTCCTTCCCGGCCGTCCGACGCCCCATCGCCGCCGCCTCCGCCACTTCCTCCAATCCCGCCGCCGCCGCCGCCGCCACCAGCGGAGGGCTCAAACGAAGCAGCAGAACTCGCAACGCAATCCAAGCGAGACAAACGCCTGAGCGAATTCGACGAACCAGAGACCGCATTAAACGCCCTGGATCTGTGAAACTCGCTGGTCAAGAGTCGTGCGAGTCCGAGAGAAACGAGTTGGCTCCGGAGGCGTTGGGGAGCGGGGCGAGTCGCCGAGAAGTGGCGGTGGAGGCGGTAGAGGAAGAAGGGGTTGGGCGTGGGAGTTAGGGTTCTGGACATTGTTAAGAGCGTTGATGTTGTAGCAGAAAAGGTCGATTCCATTGGAAAATACGGCTTCGATGAGAGAGATGGTGAATCGAAATCAGAATCTCTCTCTTTATCGCTTTCTCTATCTTTCTGGTCTTCCCAGGCCTCTCGATTCTCAGCCGTTTTTGGTTTGACTGAGCGGGAGCGTAACTGAATTGGGAAGCGCTTCTAAATACACATCCAGTTGTTCTCTCCACGCCCAACAAAAGTCCAAAAGGATTGGCCCGATTGGGTTTCCTGTAGTGCACAGTCACACTGTAACCGTGTGGCCATACATTTTGGAACGAACGACTTAGTTTTAATTCGAGCTCTAATTAATCTGAATCGTTTATTATTCGGATAAAAATTCGAGCTGTCCAAACTAAAAACTGTTCTTTTTTACTCTACCCGAACAAAATCGACTTGACCCAACTTATGCAGCTGTAATTAGGTATTGTGAGGTTGTGTGTATAGTTTTCAATAAAGAGAAAATACCACGGGTGGAAGTTCAAGTGGACAAGGCAACCATGTTAAACCCTCCCTGAGTTCTAGTCAACATAGTATCAGATAGTTGGGTTGTAGGGGCCTCATGTCCACTTGTATTTCGGTGGAGTTTTGGTGACGAATCCTGCAAAATGATGATGAACCAAATATTTTCTCTCTGGACAAGTCAATGATGGCTCAAACTCAAGCATTTCAAAGCTGATTGATTCTCTTATGGTGATGCCCAAAAAAGATCAACTATCCGGGTTGCCCAAGCACACCTTTTTGGTCTAGCAAAAAACAATGAAGAGAAAGTTGACACCTTTGTTAGTGGCTTGTAGAAAGAGATTTGAGTGGTACATGCAAATGCTTCTATCGTATGACATAAAAACAGACGTGTCTTATATTTCTACGAAATTGTAAATTGCAATAATTAGTCAAGTCAAATTTTTTGTCAAGCCCAATGTTCAGACATTCAAACGTCAATACATTTTAGTTGACTTTTCGTAGTATAACTACTTCTATATTTCTTTAGTTTTTCTTTTATTTTTGGATAACAAAAGGTAAAAGGGAAAGTAAAAAAAAAAAAAAAAAGAAGGTTAAGACTTCTTTATTTCATATCAACAATTTTATTTTTGTTTTTTGTTTTTAACGTAAAGAAATTTCATTTAGTAGCTGTCCATACTATCATGCATGGCCATTTAAATTTATTTTGGCATTAGATAATAAAGAAAGGAAGTGGATCCTCTTTGGTACAAGTTTTAGACTGGAGCGGACAGTCGAAATCTTGACCGTCTTTTGCCTCAACTAATAGTTCGGCTATGTTTAGAGACTCTTTGCGTGAAAAATTAAATTTTTCTTGCGAAAAGTTTGCGAGTAAATCTGAACTATTAATTTTCTCAATGTGAGGCCCGGATTAGGATTGGAGAGGATCCGAACCCGGAAAGAAACTTCATTTCTCCTTATTAATTCACACTGTCCAAAATAATAAAGACCACCTATCGTTGCCTCATTTCGTTCCTAATTAACAGGAAAAACCATATAATGGAAGGTCCACATGCAAGTAGCCAGTGAAAATGTGTTCCACTCAACAAAATTAATAAACGAAGGAAAGAGAAATTCCTTTTTCTTTTCTTTTTCTGAACAGCCAAAGGAAAGAGAGAAGTGATTTTTTGTGAGTTTCATGCATATGCGAGAGGCATCGAAAGAGAAGGGGGTTTGGAATAGCAAATGGATCAAGACAAGGTAGAGAATGGCAAGAATATTGGCCATGTTTCTGATAGCGCAGAAGGAAGTTTGACAACTTCAGTTCTCATCATTTGCGTGATTGCAGCCTCGGCTGGGTTAATGTTTGGCTATGATATTGGTGTTTCCGGTAAGCTTTTTTCTCTTTCACAGCCATGTGAATGCTCATGCATACGAACTCGAGAATCTATATGTTAAACGCTACAATGCCTACATCGATACATCTATATTGACACTAGACTTTCGTCACTTTTTCGACCATCGGACCGTCTACTCAAGGTACTCGTGTGCTTTTTTGATCTGGAGGTACCTATATGTTTTTGAGTTGTAAATTTAAATAATATTTAGAACATTGTATGTCACTGTGTTTTTAGTCGTTGCGTGTATTGTTAATAGTTTGTTTGCATTAATCTCTTGTGTTTGCCGTTCCATTTTTGTCTGGACGCCTTGAACAAGAACATGCCGAAACTCGCCCATGATAGTTACATTCTCTGTAATTAGTTTTGTATTCCCATTTCTTCACTCTCTCTCTCTCTCTCTCTCTTCGTGAACGCAGGGGGAGTGACGTCAATGGAGCCGTTTCTGAAGAAGTTCTTCCCGTCGGTGCTGAAGAAGATGGCCGATAATCACACCACACAACAAGACGTGTATTGCACATTCAATAGTCAAGTCCTGACGGCGTTTACCTCCTCATTGTACATAGCCGGTCTGGTGGCGTCTTTAGCCGCTGGCCTCGTCATGAACAGCACGGGGCGCAAAGGGACTTTGGTTATTTCGGGCATCTTATTCTTAGTGGGCTCCGCCCTTGATGCTTCTGCCATCAACGTTGAAATGCTCATTTTCGGACGCCTTTTTCTTGGAATCGGAATTGGTTTCGCCAATCAGGTTCTGCATTGCCTTGTTTTCTCTTTAGTGAACTATAGTGAAAACTCACCCACAATCTTGCAGCATGCCCTGTTCTGGCAATAGTTTCCATTATTCATGTTCCCATCTCGGGCCTAAAAAGATGACTCGGATCTTTCATTTCACAGGCCTCGTAAATAAAAATCTTTATGTCACAATCAAATTGACCGGACATCGATATCTATATAAACACGTCACACTTTGCAGTTCTATTTTTTCTTGCACTAGTTGGATTTGTTGATTAATCAATCGATGTCAAATTAAGTTGATTTCGAAATGAAGATTAATCTTTGTGAGGTTTACCGAATGAACAATTGTAGCAGCTCCCCCATATAAATCCAACTTTTCAAGGCATAATTGCATGTGCAGGCGGCTCCGATCTATCTCTCAGAAATGGCTCCACCAAAATGGCGCGGCACCTTGGCCACAGCCTTCCAGTTCTTCCTCACTTTCGGCAACGTTATGGCCACTCTAGTTAACTTTTTCGCAGCTGGGCTCAACGAGTCCGGCTGGCGCGTGTCCCTAGGCTTCGGTGCAGTACCCGCTGCCATCATGACAGTTGGTGCGCTCTTCATCCCCGACACCCCTGGTAGCCTTGTCCAACGCGGCAAAATTCATAAAGCCCGAGAATCTCTCAGCCAAGTCCGAGGGATCGACTCCGACAACGAAGCCGAGCTGAACGACATCATGAGCTCCAACGAGGCAGCAAAAGCCAGTCATGAGGGGCCGTATACGCTGATACTTCATCAGCGTTATCGGCCCCACCTCGTGCTGACCGTAGCGGTAGGGTTGTTCCAGCAGCTCACGGGGATTAACCTGGTGGCCTTTTACGCGCCGGTCCTGTTTCGGACGTTCGGCTGGAGTGGCAGCTCGGCTTTGCTCGGAGCCATCTTACTTGGCATGGTTAATTGTGGCTCTACCCTCGTTTCAACGTATTTGGTCGATAGAGCTGGTCGAAGGTTTCTTTACTTGGAAGGTGGGGTCCAAGTTTGCATATCTCAGGTAACGTTTCATATTTGCAACGTCTAATAACTTTGCCTTAAGCAACTGATCGAGCAATGCTGTAGCAACATGATTTTGAAATACAATTCCGAATAAAGCTACGTCTGGAGCATATGGGTCCACATGCATCGAATGACTCCAGAAGTAGTTGTGTCCGGACCTATATGCATTGAATGGTTTTAGACGTAATTGTATCCGGAGTTGTGTCTTCAAATTTTGTTCATGGGCTTTAGTTGGCAAATGTTTTTACCTTTAGGCTCCCTTTGTTTCAAAGTAAAATGTTTTTCGATGTAAAAGTTTTTTCATGTAAGATGTTTAAGCAAAAACAAAAGTTTTGTTTATATTTTCCGGTGTTTGGCTAATAGTTGTAAAATGATGCATGTATTTCTGTATATACATATATACGTATGTGTTACATACAAAATTTTATCGTCTTCGATGAGAAAGCACAAAGTTAGGTAATAGATGGATAAGATTGAGGCTGTGGAAGAGCTCAATAAAGCAACATAACTATTTGTCAAGTAGCGAATCCAAGTTCAGAAAATGTCTTACCACCTCTTCAAGAAGAAAACTTTTTCAGCCATATGAAAGTAAAATATTTTACGTGGTAAAACATTTTCTTGTTTTTTACACAACTACTCGTAAATACCAAAAAATAAGTAAAATAGTTTTCAGAAAAATATTTTACATCTAAACAAATAAACAGTATCATGTTCAAAATTTTACAAGTAGACGAATCGATTGGAAAAATATAAACCAAATTTTAATCTTTTCATTGGCTTTGTCAATATTGTTGAAGGTGGCCATTGCATGCATAATAGCATCCGAAGTCGGCGATTCTGGCACCGCCGCACTCTCCAACACCGGAGCCGTAGCCATACTAGTCCTCATGTGCAGCATAAGCGCGGCGTTCGGGTGGTCATGGGGCCCTCTCACTTGGATCATTCCAAGCGAGATACTGCCTCTAGAAGTCCGGCCAGCTGGACAGGCTATCTGCATCGCCTCCAACTTCGCCCTCACGTTTGTTCTTGCCCAGATATCCCTGGCCATGTTCTGCCACCTCAAGTACGGCGTGTTCTTGCTCTTTGCTGCGGTGGTTATGATCATGACTGTTTTCTTGGCTCTGTTTCTGCCCGAGACGAAAGGGATTCGACCGGGATCCATGAGAGAAGTCTGGAAGAACCACTGGTATTGGCGTCGATTCGTTGAACAGATGTCCATTGGGGATGATCACTTATCAACGTAGCTGGGTAGGAATGGCAATCTGTTATCATGAGGGTGTATAAGCAGTTTCTCACCCGAGAATCGCTCGAGTAGCTAGGAAAGATAATGTATCATTAAAAGGTTAATCCTGCAGACGAAACCAGTGTTTCGAAAGGCATAGTTGACTGAGTTGAGACTCGCCGCAAGGCAAGGCAATCAAAATATGTATTAGAAGTTCGAATATTTATGCATCATTTCCGGGTTGAAGATGACACTCAATATTCAACCTGTGTAGGACAAACAAATTTCCTTCTAACAGCTAAATATATATTCCCTAGGTCTTTTAAAAAATACATTTTATTTCGTTAAAAATTTCAATTTTTTCAGAAATCAATAGATCATATCAATGAATTCTTTCAAGTTGTGAAAAGAGTTGGAATTTTTTAACTAAAAAGATGCAATATTTTTAAAAGCCTAAGTTTGCGGGGCGCCGGACATTTATTTTGGAGACGGATACATATTTTTTGAAGAGTTCTAATAGCTAAATACAAAACCACAAAATTTTTTTTTTTGATCAGAGAATGACAAAATTTTGCTAAATTGTTGATAGATGCCAACAAAAGATTCACAATCGAGTCTTCACAATATAGAAGCCATCTTTTCATGAACTCATATGACCCCAGAACCAATTCAAAATTCAAAAATTGCAGAGCATGTAAAATTGCTCCTCATTGGCTTCTTTAATTACAATTAACAAAAGAAAGAAAGACGAAAGTAACAAATGGCGCAATGGATTATGGAACACATGAGCTCCAGTTGAACATAAAGTCAACAGGGGGTACGACAATCTTCTACTGCTAAACTCATCAATTCTAGAAGATATGGTCCTCCAAAACTAGTATATGACTGGATCAATTCAAACAGGTATCTGAGTAAAGCTCGACATGGAATGGATCAACAAGTTAATGAACGGGAGAATTCCCACTACCCTTGGCAAGCCAGCTGGGCCGTGAGTGCGGTGGGAACGGGCTTCCCAAAAAGCTAGCCCGGGCTGGGGTCAGCATAAAATGAAGGGGATGGCCCTAATTTTGTGTTGGCAAAGCCAACTTCTTGGGTTGCGGGTGGAGAAAAGCGGACGTGGGGACTTGGGTCGGGGCGTAGCGCAACTAAGAAAGCCATTGGGCACGAGCGGTTTGGTGTTCGAGCCTATTGGTCAGACGACGACTACTTCACTTATTAGATTACTATTAGTCGTTTACCCCGGAATGGAATGGATAGAACGCGAATTACGTGCTAGCACCATAGGGTAAATGAAACTTAACTTGGAACAAAGAATGCCTATCTGTAAATGAAACTTGAATGCGGTTGGAGTAAATGAAACTTCCTATATATCGTAATCATCGCTCTGCGCTTCCACTCTTAATCTTCACTCTCACGAATTTCAATGGTTTGGAATGTTTTCAGAAGTTCGTTTCGCTTCACACTTACCTACTAGCTATCTCATGTGCTCAAGCAAGTGGATCATTATGTAACTAAGATTAATTGAAAATATCTATTTTGGCAAATCTTTTATTCAAAATTTTCTTGCATCTTTAAGTTTTTTGTCAATTTTTGCGAATTATTGATTTGTCTCAATAAGAGGAATCGGAAAATTAAAAAAGTATCATTGAAACTAATACTTAATTTTTGAATAAAGACAAAAATAAGCAAAAAATAATAATCAGTCTTTTCGGCTTATTTTGGTCTTTATCCAAAAACTTTTTAGTTTGGGTTAGCAAGTGTTTACTCATTCGATTTCTCTTGTCAAGTTAAATCAATAATTTACAAAAAAAAAATTGTCAAAAAAACTCATTTATGAGATTATTATTATTTTTTTTTGAAGAAAAACATAAAATGAAGTCGATTTATTAATTGGTCGGACATAGACACTCAGAAATTTTCTTATGGTGGCCCAAACCCAGCCTGGCCATCAATATCATTCGCGGTCTATTTTGTCATGCATAAATGGGAAGGAACCTGGAACCTCTTCATCAAAGACTCTGTGCCTCTCGCTGTCCCACAGGAAGACTTGAGAACCGATTGCTATTGCCTTTCGGTTGGCTTTCTTGTCCCATTAGGAGACTGTTGGCTTACTGGACTTGACTTTGCTGGACATGCTTTAAAAGGAAAATTGCTACTCCCTCCGTACTAATTTATTTGTTCAATTTTATTTGTTCAATTGTTAAAATTCGTGTTTTTAAAAAAAATACTTATATCTTATATTTTATAATATTTTTTTAAGATTCGGAAGATTTTGTGTAATAAAACTAATTGAGATCTATCAAACAAAATCCATACTGCATGTTAAAAATATTATGAATTGAAAATTATAGAAATTTTTTTTAGAGATCAAACACTCTCAAAAAGTTAAAAATGGGACAAACAAATCGGGACGGAGGGAGTATTTGATAAGTGGGCTTGGAAAATGTTGAGTAAAATAACAAAAATATTTTACAGACGCGTAATTGTCTAATTGAACCCCTCCCGAATAAATAATTTTCTAACATGGAATATCAGGTTTTACTTTTTGCCTTAACTTTTTTGGTACTTATTTTTATTTTTTTTTTGAGCTTTTCGTCGTAATTTTTAGGATTAATTATTCGTTTTGGTGAGAGGAATTAGAAAAGTATAAAATTGTGGGCGGATGTTGAAAGAGGCTCATATAAGACGACGCTTTAGACCAAAGAACAAAAATATGACACGAATCAAAATTCAGAAAAGACTAACAAAACACATATAACGAAATAGACCAAAAAAAGTTAAGGAGAATGGAGCAATGTTACAAACTGGAAGGATAATGTAATTAAAGTATTTGACATGGGGAAATAAATAATTTTCACACTCTGTTCTTTGATTACGATGCTCATTTTTTTGTCTTTTAGTGAGAAAAATATACACAAAAGTTTTTACTAAAAACAAGAAATGGAGTGCCATAATAATAAAAAAGAAAGCAAAAAAAGAAAGCGCGGAAATCATTTTTCTTTGATATGTGGTCCAAAAGCATATTATTAGATTGTTGATCATCAACTCATCTAAAAGTTTAAGCTGTTAGAGAAAGGGACAACTTTATTAATTATACCTTCAAGGCTTCAACACGCCTGTAGTCAGGCTCTCCTCTAGAAGCGGGCTAAACACATGTAAATATTCTAAAATTAGGTAGGCAGTGAGGTTCACGCTTAGAGAGAGGGACAACTTTATTACTTATACCTTCAACACGCCCCCTCACGTGTAACCAGGTTCTCCTCCAGAAGTAGGTTAAACACGTGTAAATATTTTAAAATTAGGTAGGCAATAAGGTTCGAACACAGGATCCATTATCTGCTCTGATACCATATTAGATTATCGACCATCAAGTCATCTAAAAGTTTGAAGACAATCTAACACATATTAATTCGGGCCAATTGATTTAGACCAGAAAACAAGTACACTAATCAGGGTCAAGCAATGTCACCTTGACTAGAACACAAACACTCTATTAAAGCACGGCCACCAGCAAGCAGCTAATGCAGCAATAACATTTCCTCTCACCACACCGGTATGGCAATGTTAAAGCCATTCTTCTTTTTCATGCACTTTGTTGTTCTGTTGTGCTTCCATTCTGGCTCTCCTTTTGTAGCTGGCTTAAAGCAAGGCGGGAACAAGACCGACCTTCTAGCCTTGCTTGCATTCAAAGCTGCAACCAGTGACCCCTTTGGGAGTCTGGATTCGTGGAATGAAACTGTCCACTTCTGTCAATGGGCTGGCGTAACATGTGGCCGACGACACAAGAGGGTCACTGTTTTGTATCTTGAAAATCAAAAGCTATCCGGGTTTGTTTCGCCCCACATTGGAAATCTGAGCTTTCTAAGGACGCTATGGTTTGCCAACAACCGCTTGAGTGGTGAAATCCCCTCTGAACTTGGCCGCTTGCAAAGACTGCAAAACATGTCGTTGGCCAATAATACGTTTACGAGTGAAATCCCTGCCAATTTATCTCGTTGCTCTAAGATTATTAGCCTTGATTTAGTAGGCAATAATTTGACTGGGAAAATTCCAGCGGAGCTTGGTTCTTTGATGAAGCTCAAGTCACTATATATTGGCAAAAACAATCTAACGGGAGGTTTGGCTTCTACTCTTGGGAATCTATCTTCTCTTAAAATCTTTTTAGCCCAGTACAATCATATTAGCGGGAATATACCAGACACTGTTGGTCAATGGAAAAACTTGTATGTTCTCAGATTTGGGAGGAACAATTTGGTCGGTGCCATTCCTTCCTCATTCTATAATCTTTCTTCTATAAGAGAATTCTCGGTTCCATATAACCAACTTGAAGGAAATCTTCCCTTAGACATAGGAATCACTCTTTATAATCTCCGAGTCCTAGTTGTTGGTGGTAATTTGTTTACTGGTTCCATTCCTGTAACAATATCCAATCTCACCAAACTATATTACTTTGGCTTTCCGCAATGCGGATTTACAGGAAAAGTCCCTTCTTTAGAAAAATTGCATGATCTTGGGGAAATACTACTAGATGAAAATCATCTAGGAACAGGTGGAGTGGATGACTTGAGCTTTTTTGACACTTTGACCAACGCCACTAGATTGTCCGTAGTATCTCTAGGCGGCAACAACTTCGGAGGTGTGTTGCCGGAATCAATCAGCAACTTCTCTAAGGAATTTTCGTATCTCACTGTGGGTATGAACAGATTAGTCGGGAGCATTCCATCCCGGATAGGGAATCTAATCAATTTGCAATTTCTTTTCTTGTCCCACAACAATTTAAGTGGTAACATTCCTTCTGATATCGGGAAGCTTCAAAAGCTGCAAGTTTTGGCACTGGCAGATAATACATTTCATGGGGAGATACCATCATCCTTCGAAAATTTAACTTCGTTATTTAGGCTGACTATATATGAGAATAATCTTCGTGGCAGCATCCCTTCGTATGTTGAGAAGTACAAATTTTTACAGGTACTAAGACTTGATCATAACTCTCTTAGTGGTGTCATACCCAAAGAAGTTGTCAGTCTCTCATCGTTGCAGTATCTAAGCCTCGCACATAACAATTTGAGTGGTTCCCTTCCATTGGATATTGGACTTCTACGAAATCTAGAAACACTAGATGTTTCCCAGAATATGTTGGTTGGTCAGATTCCAGCTTCTATTGGTAGTTGTGTAAAGTTGACGTCATTGAACATGGAGGATAACAAATTGTCTGGAATCCTTCCTTCAGCTTTAGCCCATTTGAGAGGTATAGAGGAGCTAGATCTTTCTCACAATAACCTCTCAGGTAAAATCCCAGACTACTTGAATGGATTTGTTTTAAAAAAACTAAATTTATCATTCAATGATTTCGAGGGTGCAGTACCAAAAGGAGGTGTATTTAAGAATGCAACTATCATTTCTGTTGAAGGAAACAAGAAGCTCTGTGGGGGAATACCCGAATTGCAGCTGCAAAGTTGCAACTCCAAAAGGTCCAGAAGTAGAAGATTTGATCTTACTGTGAAATTAATTATTTCTATATCTTTCGGGCTTCTAGGACTGCTTCTTTTGTTATGTTTCCTATATCTGTGTTGGTTTAGAAAGACGATAAATGTTCCGCTCGTCAAGTTCTCAGGAAACTCATTTCTCCAATTGTCCTACCAAAGTCTACTCAAAGCTACCGATGGCTTTTCTCCAGCCAATTTGATTGGTGTGGGTGGTTTTGGTTCAGTGTATAAAGGAATTCTTGATGAGGGTCGGAAAGTTGTTGCAGTGAAGGTACTTAATCTTCGATTTCCTGGTGCTTCCAAGAGTTTCATAGCCGAGTGTAAAGCCCTGAAGAGCATCAAACATCGAAATCTTGTAAAGATTATCACAGCATGTGCAAGTATTGACTATCAAGGTAATGATTTCAAAGCTTTGGTTTACGATTTCATGGTCAATGGAACTCTAGAAGAGTGGTTGCATCCTAATGACCACAATGATGCTGCACATGAGGAGTCAAGGAGATTAAACTTTCTACAGAGGTTAAATATTGCAATTGATGTAGCTTCTGCGCTAGATTATCTTCATCATTATTGCTCAGAACCAATAGTACACTGTGATTTGAAACCGAGCAACGTTCTTTTCGACGATGAAATGACTGCACATGTAGGTGATTTTGGATTAGCAAGGTTCCTTCTAGAAGCCACCTCCAATTCGTCTGCAAATCAATCCAGCTCCATTGGCATAAGAGGGTCTATTGGTTATACTGCTCCAGGTAAATGTACCACTTTGGCTCTTCAAAATTTCCCTTTGTACCTTCACTTAAATCATTATATGGAGATGATTCATGTACGCATTGGATAAAGTTGATTGTTCATTTGTTGGTCGTCACACAACATCTAGCTTCCGAAAGCATAAGAACCAATTTTAGACATGAAGTTACCATCTTATTATTAAAACTACATATTGTATAGACATGATGTTGTCATCTAGCATATAGTATAGGCAAGTTAGCATAGGAGTGCGGTGAGTGCCCAACTAAATAAATTCATAATCACACATTTTTCATACCTTGGCCACTCCTCTGAATATTTCAGCTTTCTCTATTTGGCTTGGTAGTTCTTGTTGGCCTGTGAAGGGAGTGCCGGTTGGCTAGTCTGACAATTCATTGCTTTCCATTGGCCCGCTTTATGTACTTTAAGCGAATTTTCATATTTAGTCAACGTCACTCCATCATTGTTTTTATCGTCTGCTTTCCTGAGGAGCATGTGGTATAATACAGCACAAGGCGGTGTTCTCAAAACTGATTAGTTTCTTGCTTACATGTGCCATCATCTTTAGGCATTTTATAGTAATTTATGTCTTCTTTTATGCAACTCATAGTTTACTTGAGTTTGAACTAGAGGTATAACATGTTACATAGGTGATGTTTTACATACACCATAGTCATAGGAGTTGGAAAGTCTAAAAGCTAATCATTAGATTTCCAACTAACAGTGGTTTTTCGTTATCAAGTTGGTAGCAATGCCAACATCCTGAATAATGTAGAGGGACAATTAGGAAATGTAGCCAACTGGTTATGTGCTACAGGGACTGGATGTGTGCTAAGCTATGTGGTTGAGTTTTTTTTTAGAATATATAAAAAAAAAATTATCGTCTTTCTAACAGCCTTAAGTTATTAGATGAGTTGGTGGACGTGTTGAGAATTATTAGTTTCCCCCTCACTAACAGCTTAAGTTTTTAGATGAGTTGATTGTTAACAAGCTGATAAGTTTTGTCGAGTGAGTGCTGCTTTTCCCATGCACTTCAACTATAAGAGTAGACAGAGTTTTCAATTTCTTTCAGATGATACAAACCTAACACAAAATTTTGATGAGAAGGTATGGGTAAATCAACAAATGGCTCAACCAACAAATAGGTTTGTTTAAGTTCGTCTCGAATCAGAAGCTCATTCCAAGATAGGCCTTTTTACTACATAAACATAAAACTGTGTTGTTATGACACCTAGAAAACATAATTCATTCCTATCTTACAATAAACAATACAGTTCCCACCACTCTAAACTTGTTTCATGCAGAGTATGGCATGGGAAATGAGGTGTCACCAGCTGGCGATGTGTATAGTTATGGAATACTCTTATTGGAGATGTTTACAGGGAAGAGACCTACTGACAGCATGTTCAGCGATGGTCTGACTCTCCATAAATTTGCTAAGGTGGCTCTGCTTGAACAAGTACCGAACATTGTGGATCCAACACTCGTTCAACAAATGGGAATGAGGGAGGCAAGCTCAAGCATACAAATTGCTCAGAACCATAGCTCTTCTAGCACTCACGAAATTCAAGAGTGCTTGGTTTCAGTGCTTAAAATTGGAATCGCTTGTTCAGATGATCTACCAACAAATCGAATGGACATCAAGGATGTCGTAAGTCAGTTGCATGCAATCCGAGCACGTACTATGCTTGAAACTGTAGCTCAGGGAGGCAAAAGTACTAGAAATGTCGGGTGATCATGAGCAGGTATGAACCCTGCACCTTCCACTTCATTGAGGTGGTCCTAAACCAAGGATTTGAAGAAAATGGAGGTTATCCATGTTTCAATTACGTTTGAATATCGAAGAAAAAAATCTACTTGCGACAAATGTTAACTTCCAGCCATACATGAAAGGAATCCATAATCAATCATTTATCCGATATTTCTTCTTTTATTTTGCTTTGTTTTTCTATACAAATAGCTTGAGACAAATGTTAACTTCAAAGTCATTTATTTGGTAAGGTACCATTAAAACTGATTTTCCAAGCTGTGGTAGTTATCTATCTTTTCTTTTTCCATCATATATATAGCGGTTCCGGGGGGACACCCAAAAAAATACCTAAAAAAACACCCCATAGCTCCCGATCAAATTTTGATGATCCGAGCCGCTCAATGTGATCAAAATATGATTTTAAGGATACTTACGAGAAATCAACAAAAAAAATGACCGGGAAAGGCTTGATCTGAACAGTTTCGAACAGTTTTTTATTGAATGGTTCAAATAAAAACTGCTCAAATCAAGCCTTTTCCGGTCATTTTTTTTTGTTGATTTCTCGCAAGCATCCTTAAAATCACATTCTACACACATTGAACGGTTCGGATCATAAAAATTTGATCGGGAACTATGAGATTGAGATTTGGGGTGTTTTTTTAGGTATTTTTTTGGGTGTCCCTTGAACCGTTCCGTATATATATATCGATCCCAACCTACAATTTTGCGATCTAACTTCATTTGTCTCTTGCCCAGGGTTTTTGATGTCTTCTTCGACTCGAAGAATCTGTTGATACTGGAGATTTCTTCTGCTGTGTGTTTCAGATGTTATTCTATGCTGTAATTTCCATTTCGCCTCTTTCATGTCCTAAGTTTGTCTCAATCTTGAAGTTCTTTGCATGATTGAATGTACTTTAATAAAGCTTGACTTCAATTGATCATCATGTCTAAAAAGACTACAACTATGGATCTACAATTTGCTCGTCACTTTTACTCTATGAAATGCAGTCTTCATGTGAATCTAGCATCCAGTCATTCTATAAGGTGTATTATGGAACAAAGGGGAACCAATAAAAAGAAAGCTCTGCAAGCTATTTGTATAAAAAAAACAGTTTGAAAAGAACAGGAAAAAACAAAGCAATTGCCGAGACCTGTGTCAAGTTCAAGGCCTAGATTCGTATGTCCTTCTGGATCAGAAAGCACGTTCAAAATCCGGAATGGTCAAGTGGGATTTGAGCAACCCAAGTGGAATCAATTTAACATTGAAAATTTTAGGGCATGTAAAATTGCTCCTCATTGGCTTAGTACTAAACCGAAGAAAGAAAGATAACAGTGACAAAAATCACAAAATGGATTGCAAACCGCAGGAGCTTTAGTGGAACACAAAGTCGACAGGAGGTATTACAATCTTTCTACCTGCTAAACACATTAAGACGACGTGGTCCTCCAAATGTACGACTGGATCAATTCAAACAGGTATCTCAGTAAAGCTCTACATGGAAATGGATCAACATCTTAATGATAACCAACAGGAGCTGGTGCCTTCCTCAACTCCTTGCGGCCAGTCTCAACTATGCCATATTGCCATGTGTTTGCTTCACTGAAATATTTTGTAGATGACTTTTGGATGCACGAAGTCTCTTCTTATGATCAAGGCAGATTACTAACGTGTTGATTATCATTAACATGTTGATCCATTTCCATGTAGAGCATTGCAGAGATAACTGTTTGAATTGATCCAGTCGTATATGCGGATCGAGGACCGTGCCTTCTAGAATCGATGAGTTTAGCAGTAAGAGATTAAGTCCTACCCCCTGCTGACTTTACGTTCCACTAGAGCTCATGTGTTCCATAACCTCTATGTGAGTACCGTCACAAAATAAAATTGACAAGTAGCTCCAACAACAGTTGCTTTCTGTTTTCTCCCTTGACAAACACCACAAAAAATAACTAAAGTGACAATTTTCAGGAGTGCCGGAGGCAATGGGGAATCCATCTTTCACTTTAATAGTAAAAAAAGGAGTAATCCATAACTTATTCATGCAAATATGAAAATCAACATATTCGTGAATTAATTTTATATGTCCATTCACACACACCAATATTCGTAAAGAAACATGTAATAAAAATCATACTAAAATTGGGGGAAAAAAATTTAATGTTCAAATGAGTCACGTGCCTCTCCAATTAGTAAAAAAAAATTACATACCTTGTGGGAGTTTGTGGAAAAATTTACAAAGAGAGAGGGGGAGGAGGATCGCTGATAGTAGAGTTTCCCAAAAGAAGAAAAGAAAAATGAAGAAAATTACATTCCCGTGATTGAGGTCGAGAACATAGCAAGTGTTTTAGTCACTCCGCCAAATTGCTCTTTGAGCAAACTTCTCATATATTCATATTCAACATTTTGCTGTGCAATATTTTATTTTTTTTGGTTTATATTTTTGAAACGGGGGTGGAATGTGCCACTTCACCCCACCTGGTAGGTCCTTCCCTGTTAATGATAACCAAGAGGAGCTGGTGCCTCCCTCAACTCCTTCCCCTCGTAATGAATATCCTGCAAGACAACGGTAATAATTAATCTAGGGAACTCATGAAAAAAAGAATTGCGGAAGTACCAGATTGAAATGTTTACATTGTCTATACTCTAAGCTTGAAAAAATACGGCATATTTGGCATGCAATAATTGTCAAAACAGTTGATTATAAAAAGCCAGTTTGACATATTCAATGTTCATTAACAGTTCTCAAAACTACCGACAGAATTAGGTGCAAGTCCTAGGGCACAAAAACACAACTTATAATAGTAAAATTTTCAGTTACCATTCCCATTCTTCAAACTTGTCAGCCAATAGCAAAAATGTTAATTATAATCGGAGAAAGCAAGGTATTGTAAGACATCACATCTAGCAATCATCAAAAATTACAGAAGAATGTGGTCAACAAACACCATTTAGTCTTTCATCATCGACAGAATACATTCCAGCGGTCTAAACCTTTCTCTAAGCTTATTCTGTACTCTGGCTTGCGCAGTAGGAATGACTTGTTGCATCCAAAAGTTATTTCCGTTAGCGTGGCACACACATGGCTTATAGTTTCACTTTTGTAGCTGGACATGGTTCAATGAGATTATGCAGTTACTTGGCACCCCACCATTACCTGAACTGGTGGAGGATCCACCTTGTCTAAGTACAAACCAAAGGCCAATAACCTTCCAAGTTCCAGCATATCTTCACTGTAGGTCTGTAGGTCATTACTCTTGTAGGATATGATAAAAGCATCATACATACAAATCTAGAACAATATGAAATTGCATAGAGCACCCACAGGCTCATTTGCGTGAATGAAAACTAAAAGGTTTGAAGGTTTAAGCCACATTCGGATGCGATTTCCTATGGGTCATTTTCTTGTAGGACATGATAGACTGCCCTATCACCTGATGTTCTTTAATTGAAAATCCAAGTGATGCTTCCCTTGAGCCAGAATTAGTCTACTGTTTCTTTCGCCAGAGACAGATTTGTAAGGCAACACCTATCATGGAACTGAATTCCACAAACAAAAGCTTCTCTTCCTCCATTTTGATATGTTTTTCTTGAACCCATTATTTAAGAGTAACAATGACATTTCACTGGCGGGTCCATTCTCATAAGTAAGCACACAAAAATGAGATATCGTCGAAACAATTTTCCACAGACAAAAAAAAACACAATGATCTGATGACGAAAAAACTTGATTTGTAACAAGCCAATAATAAAAAGGAAATGACGGAGCCAATAGTACTCACAGAAGCAAAATGATTGACATCTCGATGGTGAGCTTCATCAGCACGAATGACAGTGATAACATCCTTCAGGGTTGCATCTTTTGGTAGCCTCCAGTAATCTATGGAGATAGCTGGAGCTGGTACGTTTTCTATTTTCCCGTCGTCAATATCCCTCAGATACTCCGTATATGAATGGACAGCCTCCTCCTCCAGATATCCAACAATTCTATGTGCCAGTTTGGGAGAAAGCAGATAAAGCACAAAGAAGCCGTTGAAAAACACCCCCTGCACAGTAAGAACCAATAGCCTCTCATACCATTTTGGCTGCACAAGCTCTACCATTGTCATGAGGTGCATCCTTTCATTTTCTGCTTCTTCAAGCAGGGCTTTAATCCAGCCTCCGCTTTGCTGAAACTTGCGCAGAGACCTTAGGTGTAGCAGCATTCCTCCCACCATACCTGGAACAGCTGCCACTGTTTCCAGCATCATTGCCCGACAGCCATATCGTCTCTGCAAGCAAATAATAGGGAGTCAGGAGGTGTAATGAGTACAATAGCCAATAAATAATTCACAACAGAAATCTTTCTCATTTTCCATTTATTTGTAAATCCATTTTCCTTTCAGTACCCCCAAGAACAACAGTTTGATAGCTTAGTCTATTGAGATGCTTCCCAAGGAATGTCCTGCCACAATTCGAAAGGTATACAGAAAAGACCGATGTCTTCGATAGACAAATATCCAATGCCAGTGAAGAATTTTTTCCCTAAATAGTCACTAATTAAAAGATCTGGATCAATCCATTTACTAAATTGTCCTCTCAAAAGCTTTCGCTGACAAATCAGCCTTATCTTTCTCATTTGATCTCACTCAGGAAAGAAAATCAACATGGCACTGGATAATGAACGCGAGCATTAAATACTTCACCCACTTAATTCCCATCCACAACATGTTGGACCATAAATTGTACTATACGTAGTCCTGCCATTAACATTCAGCAATATACAGAGAGCTACGTGATATCTTCCTATTCAACTGATTATGCTCATTGCATTAAGAATCCCCTCTATCAAATCAAAATTGGGCATTACTTGAATGATCTGTTTCCCAGTTAGTTTTTTGTTACAGAAACAACTAACATTTTACTTCATGCTGCTGAACGTTGCAAAAAAGCCATTTCTATACCCTATTGTGATCTCTAGCCAGGGTAGAAGATCTTTCATCACATTTATTGAACTAGGGCTTTTCTATTCTCGCAGTTTCATGGTTCGACCATTTACAGTCTATGACTCATGTAGGTGTCCAGCTACAATGCCAATGCCACACCGTATAAATGTTACCGTGTATTCAACCTCAAAGTACAAAAATATTAAGCCAAAAGATTGCCCGATCTTTTACTTTCACATAGAATATGTTATCATTTGCCAACAGGTAAAGCCATTGACACAAGGAAGTAAAAGTAAGAAGATCAATGAAGATAGCCCACCTTGAACATTATGTCAGTCGGAACTCTGAGAATCTTCACAGTTCTGAAAGCAACTTTATCGAGAAATGTTGTTGGAACATGGTGCTTGTGAAGATCTATTGACAAGTTTGATTGGTAAGTCTCCCATGGCTGCAAAAGGAACACAAACAAACTTGAAGACTTGAAAACCGAAAATGCAAAGTACAAGCTTTTTCAAGAAAGACAATAGAAACTAGCAACAAGCAATAGACACATGTAAAGCAGATTCCAGGCAATGATTTGGGCAAAGGCATCCATGTTATTAAAAAATAAGCCACTTCATCCTTTCACCACTATTGTTCCCCCCATATTTCAGAATTGTGAATTACCTAGAAAACAAGAATGAATCTCCAAATTTCTAGCATGACATCCAACTAAATAGCAGTTCAACTTCACGGCATGATGTGGCATATTGGGGTAAAGCAAACTTCCAAGTTCTATTTACTAATGAGCAGTTCAAGGCCGCAACTGACCAAAGGGTTCAAAGTTGACTTATTAATTTGAAAAAAGAAGGTGGCTCTGCTATTCTCTGCACTTCACAATCAATTTGAGGAACTTCTGATCACTTCAGTCAGCTAATAAGATACACTGACAGTAAAAACACAGACAACGGCGCCGAGACTACCTCATAAATAACGAATCAAAATATAAGTTGGTTTCCAAATTCCAACCAATCTGAGTGCACCAATTTAGCAAAAACATAATCATTCCCGGGTCCATCACGTATGAAATCAAATGAAATAACTGAGTAGCCAACAGAAATAAGAGAGCAGTACAGCAAGAACATGTATTCGTTTTTTCTGATAACTGGATATTTGGGCCAATTTGCGTACACCTCGATTAACTCTGAGGCCTAAAATGAACAACTAGGCAAACCCTCCAGTGGCCTCAATGTTTGGAATGTTTGGCCTCTTTGAGATTTGAAAATGCGACCTTATGGAAGACAAACACTTATTAGTTTTTTCATGCCCACTTGGCAAAACCTCTTGGGGTTAAGAACAGATATTCATTACGAAGTAGTAACCACTTAATCGGCCAGCACAACGCACAAGAATCCAATAACACATCCACACGGAAAAACAAAACAAATAGCACAGATCTTAGGCAACCAATTTTGTAGTAATGGTGGAAGTAGGATTGCATACGAACCGAGCTGCTTGCGAGCAGCTCTTGGCTCGGCTCGGCTTGTTTGGTAATCAAGCCAAACTCGAGTTTTGGGCTCGTTTACTAAACGAGCTGAGCTCCACACTCAAAAACTCGTCTCATTTAAAGATGCTCGTTAAGTAAATTAGCTAGACTCAGCTCGATAAGGACTCCACTCGTTTACGATCGAACCGAGCTCAAGCTCGAGTTTTAGGCTCGGCTTGAAGATGTAAAACACATTATACACGATTACACGGACACAAGATACGCATATGCTGATATGCAAGCATTGAAGCATGCGTGAATGTATACGTATAACTCGTACGTAGATGCACGTCTACACAAGTCATCAGAAAAGAAACACGAAACCCGATCAAGTAATAAATAACGAAATGCTCCAAACTAACATCCGAAATCACAACGAAAGAAACTTTTTTTTTTTTAACAAAAGAATCAGACTAACAAATATATTACCAAGAAACAGTTCCAGGGCCACACGGTCCCATCCTCCTTGGTGATCTTTGGCCTAGAAATGCCCCAATAGCTCGAAACCGCCGTCCCACTCCCCTCCCCCATTTTCTTCTTCTCGTCCGCCGCCCGCTCCTTCTCCGCCACCCCCGCCTTCCTCCCCGTCGCCGTGCTCATTGTCCTCCCCCACTGTTCCCCACCGACGAACCCTAGACCCCGGCCCCGCAACAGCGGCCCCGACTCACCAAACCGCATCTCGTGAAACGGCGACGACGAGGACGTCGAGATGTACGAGTTGGATGTCCGGCCGCCGGCCAGACGTCGTAGAACAGCCCTCGCCATCAGGTGATTCATCGTCGGAGTTAGGGTTCCGAGTTTTGGAGAATGCGTGTTGTTAGGATCGGATTCAGTGGCTTCGAATCGGTGGATTGTGTGTATGGTGGAGCGGTGGCTTGGAAACGGTTACTACAATAACTGTAAATGAAAAGGCGCCTACTCTCTCTCTGCCTCTGGACGGACGGGAGAGCATGATTCAATGTGTCGCAGCATCTTCCTCACCCTGGGTACCCCATTCTTCCGTAGTCCGTATCCCTTGGATATTCTCAATTTTCGTCCACATCTCGAATTCACCACTATGATTTCAATCAATTTTCGTCCACATCTCGAATTCACGACTATGATTCCAATCATTTATCTCGTAAGAGCATCCACACACGTGAATGCTATTTTGTTATTGTCATTCTAATTTTTATGTAACGATATTGTCATTTTGCAAAAAAAAAAAGAAGGCAAAAGTGATGCACCTTGTTTTACTGTTTCTTTCCATCTCGCCTTCAATCTAAAAAATTACTACGTAAAACTTTGTCACATATGACAAAGGAATTGGCATTTTCCCAATTGAGAGAATTTTTTTTGTTTATGGTTGTATATGGTTTGAGCTTAACATCAACTTTAAATGATTTGTTCATGTTGATATCGGTTTTCATTTTGGGTAACGTTTTAGAATGCAAGAGCTACGAGATAAATAGTCTGGATATTTTTTTTTAGTTTACGATGGAGCCAAAATAGGTGAGTTTGGTGGAGTACGGAGGATAAAGGTACGTAGAAAAGCTTCGATACACTTTGATCGAGTGGGGGCACGTGCCTCTGCGAGCCCCATGTCCGTCCGTCCCTGGCGTGGGGCACCACATGGATTTTTCTTTTTCTACGATCCCTCTCGTGCTTTGAAAGTTGACGAGAGAAAAATGAGTTATTTTGGATAACGTTGGGTAACTTTTTTTCGCAAAATAATAAAATGGGGTTATTTTGGGTAACTTTTTTTCGTAAATAAAGAGTAATTTATAGCGTCACGTAAAAGAAGAAGTGACAAAGTCCCATTTTTATTATTGTCTTGAGTGTCACCTTCATTTTATGAGCTAGGCCTAATCTTTGATGGTGAAGGGAGGAGTCAAACTTCAAATGTGAGGCCTAATCTTCCGAGGTGAAGGAATGAGTCAATCGTGAAATAACTAATATACGGTGTATACCCATCTTATATATTCTAGTGTACTCATCTCTAACCACATCTATATCACACGTCTAGTATCACTTTTAACTCCTCAATTGGATAGATTATTACTCCTATGTCGAAGACCCTCAAGCCAGTTTTTTAATTGAAAAGGCAAAATATCATCATCATACAATATAATATAAGTGAATTCATGAGATTAGGAGAATTGAGTCTAAAATCAGAAGGCTGCGTTCTTTTAGACGTAACTTAAACTTTGTTTAAAATTGAAAATTTTGTCTTTATTTGATTTTTTTTTTTTTTTGCATTTGTTAGTTTAGCGCTAAATTTTTGTGGGTTATTGATTTGTCTCGATGAGAGGAATCGGAAATTTTTTTTTTTTACTTTTACTCAAGTATTTTGAGATATAATCACTTTTTAGCGACATTTTTGAGCTAAAAAATTATTATTTCTAAAAATATTTGGATAAAAGTGCCAAAATTCAAAACTAATAGAACCCATCTATTTTAGCCTAGCCTGCAAGTGTGACCCTCGAGTAAGTTCAAATGTTGAAAAATCGTCCGCCTTCTTTAAACTATTTGACCGAACCCACCATTAAGAAAAAAAAACTAAACACACCCAAATGGATAAAATACTTGCACACAATCATATTAGGTGGGGAATCCACACTGTAAGAGTTTTCATGTAAGTTCTTAGCATAATTGCCCAACAAAAGAGAAAAAGGTTTTTAGAAAGAAAAGAAAGAGATGGACCGGGGTTAGTTTGATTGGTTAGTGGGTACCTTACAGAATTGATCATGGTTTAATTTTGGCGTCAAGTTACAAGAAAATAATTTCTTAATCATGGCGTGGATAACTTGCATTTGATCGGATCGAATAGAGAATTAATTAAGATGTGCATAACCTGATCCGGATACCTTGACCGTTGAAAAAAAAAATAGATGGACATGAAAGTAAAAAGGATTAAACAGTAAAGCAGAGGTTACATTTCAAGTTGAAAAAAAGTAGTAAAAAGGGCTGACTTCAAAAAAAATAGGGCAACAGGGTAAACAAATCGAACAAATAACAGTCTTGCTAACCTCCGTCCACTAGACGGATGATAATATTTCAATAATTTCAAAAAAATTCGAATATCAATATACATATCACGGATATTAATACATTTTTACAATTATCAATATACTTTTTTTAAATGCACTTTTTATCTATTATTTTCGGCCTTTAAGGCGGACGTTAACATTTTCCAATAAAATATAGGCGTTAGAACCAGGACAAAGGTGGAACTGAGATACAGCTGTAAACAAACGAAACAAACTTTTTAACCCGAAAAGAAAAAAAACAAAAAAATTGAAAACAAACAGTGCCTCTGACCGGGGGCTTCTTGTAAACAACACACGCAATAAAGAAAAGAACGAAAAAAAAAATACAAAGTCAACAAGGGGTGGCCAAAGCTCTGGCATCGAATCCAAGACCAAACCCAAAACAAAAACCAAAAACGGTTTCACAAAACCCACAAATTCCGACCTCATCACTGCATATACTTGTACAATAACTCATATCCATTTCCATATGCGTATGAATCGCCGGTTTTTGGATTTAATCAGGATCCAGCAGCAGATTACAATCCATAACCCTCTTTTGGGTCTTCTTGTTCTGCGTTTCTGAAGATTTAAGAGGCTCGTGGATCGGCTCGTGAATTCTGTGGTAACCCATCTGTTAAAATCAGTTAAAAACTCCATCTTTTTGGTTGTTTCTGGGCATGTATATGGTGTTTTGGGCTTGTTTTTGACTTTGGGTATGTTTCTTTTGAGGATCAGAATTACTGGGTTGTTGACACTGCTCGTTTTCAACAGTTTGGCAGGAAAAGTTGGTGTTTAAGGTGACCGGGGCTAAATTTGATGGATAATTTTTGTTGCTTCAGTTCTCAGGTTAGGATTTTATTGATCTTCAATTTCTGAGTATTTCGATTAGCCTTGGTTTCTGCACACCTTTTGGTGAAATTCCATTCCTTTCTTGTGGAATTATGGTTTCAAATTCAATGATCTGGTCAATTTTACTGATTTTACGGTGAATTGTGTATTTTTGGGAAGGTAGTAAAATTTGGGGCTTTTCTGATTACTGAGTTTGATTAGGGTTTCAGTTGAATGGTAGGGTAATTTTCATTTGAATTGGCTGGTTTGCCTCTCTATCGAGGTTGTCTCTGGGTAAACTCTAGTTATTGTGGCTGGTTGCTTTGTCAAGAATTACTGTAAAATTTTAAGGCTTCTTTTAGATAGATGTTTATTTTGAGGGGATTTTTTATGTTCAGTTTCTACAAGAAAAATCAAAAGCAGATTTAGATTTATAGGTGGCTCCAGAACCCAGAGTGGGATATTGTTTAGAGGTGGAAGATGTGTATTTTTTGAGGATCTTTGGGCAACTAGATTCCTAGGATCCTAATCATGAAGGTTTTCAAATCACTCTTATCAAAGAGCTAGTGCAAATCAATCATGATAAAGCTGTCAATAATAATTTTGATATCCACATGTAAGTTATCAAATCTGTTTGAGTGACTGTAATCTAACAGTAATTGGATCCAATTCTTTCTTTTGATATCCCTGTTTATCCAAATGGTGCCTAATGATATCTCTGGAGTTTGTTTGGTTTTTGACACTGGAACTAAGAGTTAATGGTAAATTGGCTGGTTTATATCTGCAGCAGCAAACCAAAAAAAGGTAAATTGTCTGGTTTCATTCTGAAAGGTTGCCAGGTTAGATTTCTGTGTCGGTTGATGACGCAACTATTGGCTTCAAAGAATTTGTGGCTTGATCATATGGAATAATGAATTTTAATCCTATCTTTTCACCTGAAGATCATTGAGGACATATAAAGGAATTGGGCTTCAGAGGCTATGTACACATACGTACACATGTTTGGAGTTTCTCCGTTTATTTTCATGCAAGATATGCTTTGAAATTAAATGTCGTCTTCCACCTTTAGCTTTCAGGGGGACGATCATCATATGGCTCTGGAAAAGGAAGAAGCCATCAGGGGCATACCAAGTATGGATTCACTCTGGTTAAAGGTAAAGCAAATCATCCGATGGAGGACTATCATGTTGCTAAATTTGTTCAATACCATGGACGCGAGCTTGGACTTTTTGCTATTTATGATGGGCATCTCGGGGATAAGGTACCAGCGTATCTGCAAAAGAATTTGTTTCACAATATCCTAAAGGAGGTGGGTTTTAGGTCTGAATTATCATTTCATTGTGTATGCTCTATTGCTGCATCTAAATGCTGCTTCATACCCTATTTAGAGAGCATATTCCCTTAGCCCATTTGTTTAACTGGACTAATAGTGAAAGGATAAAGTGTCATAGTGTATGTCATTCCATTGGATTAATAGTGATGGTATTGTGGGATTTCATATCCTACAGATGTTTAATCCTGATGGTAAAAGCACCAACCAACCATAGGATATGTGATCCTCTTGGATTAATAGTCCAATCCAATGCTCAAAACAGCAAACAAATGGGCCCTATCAGAAATGCTGCTTTTGATACACTATTTTGAAAGGGATAAACACTTATGTGATCATATCACTTCAGGAGGAGTTTTGGACTGATCCAGGTAGGTCCATTTCCAAAGCCTATGAAAGAACAGATCAAGCCATTTTATCACATAGTCCCGACTTGGGTAGAGGTGGATCTACTGCTGTTACTGCAATCCTTATGAATGGTCGAAATCTTTGGGTAGCTAATGTTGGAGATTCAAGAGCAGTTCTTTCAAAGAGAGGGCAAGCAATTCAGCTGAGTGTTGATCATGAGCCCAACACTGAGCGCAACAGCATCGAAAACAAGGGGGGATTTGTCTCAAACATGCCAGGTTCTATCTACAGTCTTTTCTTATTTTGTTCAATTGGGGGCTATATGATTCTATTTCTGTTTGAGTTGGCTTTGTGTGTTTTACCTAGTTTTTTTTTTCCTGCTTGTGTGGGCGTACTAGCCATGTCAACATCTCTCTAACTTGT
Organism: Rhododendron ovatum; assembly: GCA_019656835.1. Taxonomy (NCBI): domain Eukaryota; kingdom Viridiplantae; phylum Streptophyta; class Magnoliopsida; order Ericales; family Ericaceae; genus Rhododendron; species Rhododendron ovatum. The sequence continues at coordinate 10,050,502 of CM033802.1, read as the reverse complement.
TCCACAAGAACTGCAGGCATTATCTGGTAAAGAAAAATATGCCCTAGGTAACTTAAGCGGACGCAAAGCAATGCAACCCAAATGAATTCAGTGGACTGTAATCTAGTCTCACTTTTCTGTGAAAGGACAGTTTTAAAGGGAAATGGTTTACACTGGTGCTGTTCATAATTCTGGCTATAGCCCGTGGTGTTTGATTAAAATGTGGACCGCATCAAGGTGCCAAGGTTGGCCTAACATGGCAACATGCTTGTAGAGTTTTTCGACCCAAGTCTTGTCCACCCATTCACTGTGTATGGCCAATTTCCGGCACAAGTCTTCTCCTCAGGATGGGTCTGAGTTTTCGATTGTTAGTCCCATGTATGTTTCCAATCTGAATGCTCACTCAGTCCTCTCCAACCAAAATTGGTCCCACACTCACATTCCCTGAACTACTAGTATGACTAACAATCTCCTGCTACTTGCATCCGGAAATCAAAGTTAAAGTTTTGCACTCGTACTTGGAATATGAAACTGAGAACAAGAAGTTATCAGGTGAAATGATGTCTCATTCACGACAGTGAGAATGTTTTCTAGAATTGCTCCTCATGAAGGATTTAAGTATAAAACTATAAATATAGATATTTCTTGCTTGCATTTGAAGTAGTCAGAGCTTAGGTTTGTCAAAGCCTGTTTGTCTACCGGAATTAGTGCTTTTTGTCCTGTCCGGTTGAACAAATGAATAGAACTTATATGATATTTCAAATCAGTCTAGCGTATCGAAGCAAAAGATATGTGACATTGAGTGTAACTTACGGAGCAAAATATATTTGGCTTTCAGTTGGATACTCTGATACTTGGCTTTGAAATCTTATATGCTAATGAAGGCAGAAATTCTTATAAAACAACTGGAGAAAAACTTTTTGTTTTTTCTGCACAGTCTTTTGCTTTGGAAGAAGACCCTAAATAAGCATAGATTGATCTCCTGTTTCTGTTCATTATCTTATATGCTAATGAAGGCAGAAATTCTTGTAAAACAACTGGAGAAAAACTTTTTGTTTTTTTAGCAGTCTTTTGCTTTGGAAGAAGACCCTAAATAAGCATAGATTGATCTCCTGTTTCTGTTCATTATCTTATATGCTAATGAAGGCAGAAATTCTTATAAAACAACTGGAGAAAAACTTTTTGTTTAAAGTTTTTTTAGCAGTCTTTTGCTTTGGAAGAAGACCCTAAATAAGCATAGATTGATCTCCTGTTTCTGTTCATTTTCACATTTGCGTTTTGCTTCTTTTTTGATGATTGCTACACATTGGAGGTCTCCTTTTCTTTAGTTCATTTTTATCTCATATTAACTTCTGCATTTTCTTTATACCCTTAGCAAAGTAGAAGAGGACTTTGAAATCGCATTTTGAAAGCTAACTGCAGTTGGGAGCATTCTATCCCTTTTCAAGCTGACACTGACATAAAATGGGGTTTTGAAATGGAAGAGTTCCTCTCGTACACTTTTTGCTATGTTGTAAAAGTCATAAACCCGTGTCCTTTGATAATTTCAGGAGATGTTGCAAGAGTAAATGGACAATTGGCCGTTTCCCGTGCTTTTGGAGACAAGAACCTGAAATCGCACCTGCGATCTGATCCTGATATAACGAGTGCTGATGTGGATGGGGATACTGATCTTCTCATCATTGCCAGTGATGGTGTATGGAAGGTAAAACTCTGTCTCTCTCTCTCTCTCTCTCTCTCTCTCTCTCTCTCTCATTTTTGTCTTAGGGGAAACATGGCTCATACGCCTTTTTCATATTTATATATTTATATTTCGATTAATCCAGGTCATGGCTAACCAAGAGGCTGTTGACATAGCAAAGAAGATCAAGGACCCGCAGAAGGCAGCCAAGCAAATAGTAGTCGAAGCATTGAACAGAGAGAGTAAAGACGACATCTCCTGCATTGTCGTCCGTTTCACCGGGTGAAATGCAAGAGAACAATCCCGGCATGCAGGATTTGTATATTAGGGGGTTTCTGTTGCATGGGATTTTTATTGCTCGTTCATGCAGATCACCATGAGATGGAGTTTATTCCCAAACAGGTTATAGATACTTCGTTATATGCCCTCCCTTCGTGTAATATGTTAATTTTTTGTGCTCGGGTTGCGTGGTTTGCTGTTGTTTTTTACCTTTAGTAAATCAGCCATTGGATAGCTGCGTGCTGTTGACAGGATATGGATTCTTGTAATATCAATAGTGTATTCATTTGTTTGAGAATGGACGAACGACATTTCATACATTATATAAGAGCCGAGACTGTGTTCTCCCAACTTCTTTGTTGCTGGATGTTGGAAATGCGTCGAGCTTCCTGTGGATTTGAAGGCTTATGATTCTTATGATGATGTCTGCTATCTCTGTCCCATGGCGCTTCGTCTTTTGAAATGCACTGGATTTGGAGTTGAAATCTGCATAGGAAAATCGGTGGCTCAAAGCGAGAGTGGTGGTATCTGTGATTCCCCATCCCATCGCACTATTGTGGTATCAATATTCTTTTGTTGGACGAGTTTAAACGGAATTTTGTCTCGATTTTAATTGGCCCCTCCGCTAGGGGACAGTGGGGTGCATGGGTTTCAGATTATTCGGTTTGTATGGGGCAAAAAGAATTGGCCAAAACTGAAACTTGGATAGTAAAATATCAAATAAGAGTTTATGAGAAAATTTGAACCATTGAATCCACCAATAGACGGTCTAGATCAGACTTTCTCCTCCAGTCCAAAACGCTACTTACTTTCCAATTTGCATGGCAACAATGTCCACATAAGCCAGTAGCGCATTATCAGATGGCTCTAGTGCGTAAAGATACCGCCATTTGAAATAGCCCTAGGTCTTCACTATTCCGGTATCCCAACAGTCGCTTCATTTGTTTCCTCTGAGCTCTCCTTCTTTGCGATCTGTTACCTCGCCCTCTGTACGAGCTCACCGTCTGCTCACTTGCCACATTCTGCCGCCAAAAGCCTGAATGGGACTGCAGATGGTCCTATTAAGGCTTTTGTGGGTCATATTTTGTTCTACACCGGTGGTTGAAATGTTTATTTTTCAGAATTTACTGAGAACATCAACCACGATAATAATAATAATAATAATCAAGTCGTAAACTTGTGCTTGTTTACTGAACATGAATATGTGTTGAGAGCCGGAGTCCGGAATAAGGAAATTTGGAAGCTACTGTAATGTCTATTGGATTCGTTCTTCATCCAGTGTTGCCTATAAATGCTGCCATATTTATCCAGTAATCATAAAAAATACAGGCTGCTGTCAAAATTGGAGAAGCTCAAGGAGTTCACCAAGCACTTGAAGGCATTCCTGGTTGATTCCTCTTTGCCTTACCTAAAAGGTGATACTTACGGTTTGTATATCGATTATCAACTACAGTATCTTTCATTTTTCTAGGTTTGAGAGTTTTGAAGCTAGTTCACATTTTGCTTCATACAAAAGAACTGATGCCTTTTTTTTTTTTTTACGAAATATCTAAATAGCGTAGGGCAACTGGGTAACTGAATATTGTATTTATGTATATCCAAAGTACCAAAAAAAATGGTGTTTAATTAGTTATCAACATTGTGCATGGCATTTACAACTTATTCTTTTGCAAATCTCTACAATTCAGGGTTCACCACCTATGATCTATCATGCACTAGCTAACCATGGATTTTGATCAATTGCACACGCGCGTCTTGTGTGCCCAGATGCTTGTGCATATATCATGTGAAAACTTTTGCGACAAATATATATATGTCTTATTCTAGAGAAAATCTACAATACAACACCCTTTAAAAGGATGTACAATATGCACATATTTTATTATTTATTCATAATATTTTAGTGTGTTTCGTAACTTTTGTTCTAAACTTCATAACCTTTCAGCAGTACGATTCGTAACATTTCATTATAATTCATATTATTTTGGTGTATCTCGTAACCTTTAAATAATTTATAACTTTTTAGCAATACAATTCGTAGAATTTTCTCTATAATTCATAACATTTTGAGAGGTGCATATAATATACACTCAAACAAGAGATATATATTGTAGTCTTTTCCCTTATTTTATAATTCTATGCATTGTTTTTTTTTTTTGATGTACGTGCATGTTGTATACATTGCAACTTCGCTAGCACGATATATACATACACAAATATTTACACAAACTTACATGTATATGAGTGTAAGTGTTTGTGTATGTGTTCGTGAGTGTTTGTATATGTGGGGTGATTTTAGAATTTTTGGCATACCTAGCTAGTAATAGCTTTGGATCGAAGTGGAAATATCTAGTAAATCTTTTAAAGTTTCAAATGCATCACATCTCAGAGTAAATGGGTCTAGTCATCATTTGCTAAAAGCAAGTTCCACATTTGTGTCACAGACCATGTCAAAGTCAAAACTTGGTACTATCAAGAAGAGCAAAACCCTCTCCGCCCTCATTTCAAATCAAACTGTCACACTTCAGCATCGTCATTATTGGTGCTTGACAATTATCAAACTCTCGTATCATCCTCGAAATGCGAGAAAGTTGGTTGTAAATGATGTAGAATGCGAAAAACGTGGTTGTAAATGATGGAGAAAGGTCGTTATTCCGGTGAGAAGTGCTACGTACTCCGAAAGAATATTCAGAAATTATCTCGAATTTGAAAATTAATGATCCAGATTCACTTAAAATCAATTTTGACCATCGATTTTTAAATTCGAAATAATTTTTGGATACTCCTTCGAGGTACATAGCATTTTCCTATTCCGATAAAACATTGTACTGGTAGAGCAATTCTATTATTTGTTGACAAACTAACACTCTTATCAGCAAAAAAAACAAAAAAAAAAACTTCTAATAATTTCATTTTGGCACCAACAAATAGATATATGGAATGTTAAAATTCATAGAATGGAGAAAGGCCTCAATTGGAGACCATTATTGCTCCTTGTAGAAAAGTCTCAAAAAAATTCATAGAAGTCGCCAAAGAAAAGTCATAGATATATATTTGACTGAAAGGCCTCAATTGGAGACCATTATTGCTCAATCTAGAGACGGTCCACTTAATTAAGGATATGGAATGTTAAAATTACATGGAATTGAAATTCACATCCAAACATCTTATTATTGCGTATGAGCAATGCTGGGTACCCAGAAAATACCCAGAATGGAGAATCCGAACAGTTGGTTTCTTCATTCGGAGTATTTTTTGGATACACAAAGTTATTGATTGCGTAGGTATTACTTTCCTAGCTTCATGCATTTATTTTTTATTAATAATTAAATAATCTGCATTTATTTATTTATTGATCTGGATTCTGCATTTATGTACTCCCTCCGTCCGGATTTAATTGTCCTTCATTCTATTCTAACCGGCTAAAAAACTTGCTATATATTTAAATTTGTAATGAATTTTATATCGAATATAGATCTTGTTTAATAGATCTCGATTAGTTCTTTAATACAAGATTTTCGAAATCACATAAAATATTATAAATTACAAGACATAATCAATTGAAAAAAGATACAAACTCTCAAAAAATGACAATTAAATTGGGACGGGGGAGTAGTTCAGAAGTTGTTGCACAAAATTCTTATCATGGGCGGAGAAATTAAGGAACCAGTGGCACATAGTAAAAAATGGTCGTTGATTTTGACATTCTCTTTTTTGTTAACGTCACTCTCCTGCAAGTATATTTTTGGTGCAAAAATACACTTGCAGGGAAGTGACGTTAACAAAAAAGAGAGTGACAAAATCATTTCTCTAAAAAATTCATAATACTTTTTAAAACGCTGTCATATATATGGAGTACTAAAAAAAAGAAATACATGAATTCTTTTTTGGAAATACAAAAAAAAAAAATCATGTATTTTTTGTCGTGAAATTTATTTTTGTCAAAGATAATAAAATATTCAGATTAATTTTACTCTTCACATACTATATTGGGTATAGTTATCTGAGGGCACATGGTAGTTTATTGTTAAATCATAATATCACGTGCTGTTAATACATGATATCAACTAGCTACTTGTCGAGATTTTGTAGCGATCCTGATTTTCGGTAAATAAAAATTTCGTTAAATATTTAAATTTTATTTTAATTACTTGGATTTTTTTTAAAATTCATTTTTAATTTCTAATAATCTGTCATAATTAGATTTGAGACTTATAAAATTATATATTTTCGCATCGGACGATTTATTCCTTTTCTAAAGACAAGTATACTTGTAGAAGCACTTGTATATTTTATTAGCTAGTTAAATAAAATCTTTAAATTATATTTCTTGGCTAGAATCCTACTTGACAAGTAGAATTAGTTTCCAACCGATTAGTTAGAGAAACCTAACTACCGTTTCAACCTAGTTATAATCTCCTAATCCTAGATGGACCTTTTTGACCGTTTTTGAGCCTTGTGAACCCATCCAAACCCTAATTGAGCCTTTTGGACCAAAGGATGTAATCATTACACTTTCATGACTAATCAATTCTTGACTTTATTCCTCATCATTACATCTTCCTAGTGTATCTTTTCTCTTTACTCATTGAACTATAGTTGTTAGGGAAATTCTTACCCTTTGAGTAATAAGTCTTGTTTCCAATCATTTAGTTAGACAAACCTAAGTACCAATTAACTTAGTTATCTTTCCCTAGCATTTAAGAACCATTGAACAAAGATGGTAATCATTATACTACCAAAAGTAGCACTCATAACTTACTTTAATCATAACTACTTGACCATAGACTTACTTTTTAGGAAACTTTTAACCATTGGTTCATAAGATTTCCTTTGGAAGCTTAATCTTTAATCATAACCTACCTAAGTCTTATAAGCCTACTTAGACCTAACCATGTCTAGTCACATCAAGACCTTACTTCTCATCATTATTTTTTTATCCATTGGATAATAATTGTTAGGAAAATTTTTATTCTTTAGACAATAGATATTAAAAATTGCCGATGAATATATTGACTTGATAAGACAAGTCATACTAAAGGTAGTTATCATTTAGCTTCCAAAAGAAGCAACCTTAGCCATGTCATGCATGCAAACCTAGAGTTATAGCCTTAAGCCTAATTATTTTAGGGTTACTTTCCTAGATACTTATATATATATATATATATATATATATATATATATATATATATATATGTACGTAGTACAAGAGGAGAGAGAGAGAGAGAGAGAGAGAAGCCGAGAAGGAGAGGGAGAGAGGGAGGCAGAGCGTGAGAGGGAGAGGTGGAGTGTGTACATGTGTTTTGGACATTTGCACAAACTACCTATTAGCCTTAAGCTATTTGCTACATGACACTCATTTCTAGTCAATTTCAAGCAAAGAATCCTAACCTTAGTCATCTTAGATTTGCTTCCAAACTAGCCTTTAATCACCCTAGAATATGACTACAACCTAGACCTATGAATGACTAAACATAGAAGATTACTCTTTAGCCTAATCAAACCCTACCCTAGACTTGCAAGACTTGCCAACCTAGACTATGATCACCTAGATTTTCCTAGAAACTCTGAGATCCTACTTAATTTTATAGCCTTATGCTTAAAGATTGAATTTGACAAATCATGGTGAGCTTGAAAGATGAGATTTGACTACACAATGGAGCAAATCTATGGGAGAGAGAAAGAGAGATATGGCCGGCCAAGAAGGGGAGAGGGAGAGCTAAATTTTTGCTATAAATAGGACCCCCCCCATGCCATTCAACTCACACCTTACATCCTTCAACTTCTCTCTCTAGAAAATCTTTGAAACCTTACTTTGTTCTTCTTGTTCTTGAGTTCTTCCTAAAGTTCTTCAAGAAACTTATCCTAAACCACCCTTTCGATCCATAAAGTTTAGTAGTTTTAGTCACGAACTAGTTTCGAGAGAAACCTTTCTCTTTCGAAGCTTTCGGAAGCTTACTGTAGAAGGTTACTTCATCCGATGTACTTACTCTCTCCGTAGTTGTCACTACCGTCAAGAAGAAAGGTAGAGTCTCTCTGTCCACTAAACTCAACGTATAACATAGAACCGTATGTTAAAAAGTATAACGTAGAATCTTCTTATACCCTATCTTTAAGTATATAAGGTTATCTATTTCCTATAAGGTTTGAAATGCATGATAGTTAGTAAACTTATTTTTGCTAATGGAAGTATGAGCATGTTGGAATAATCGACTTTTACTCTAATAAACATATGTTGTTTTGAACTTCCCACAAAGGAAGAAAGAACATATTTTGAAAGATAGGAATTTAACATTGATTAGAAATATTCGTATTTTGATCTTTAGAATAGTTATGAGCATGTATATATAAATTGTTTGTATTATTTGTGGTGTGATAAAGCATAAGTAATTTTCACTCCAAAGACGTCCGTACATGTGGCGTTATGCTTTAAGTAGTGATTTGAGCACGATTAGATAATATAGAGTTGGATGATCTTACTAGTTTAGTTTCAAGATTATAATAAATGATTTATGATTACGTATGTAAAAAGTCCTACCGCGGAGTTGTTCATGAAAACGAGACACGAAAATCGAGAAAGTATAAACATGACACCTAAGGTGTGGTTAATGAAAATGCATGATTTAAAAATGTGAAATATTTTAGAAACGGCAATGTGGCCGGACGTGGGAGCACATTGTGTGGTGTGTGTTTTGTGTGCCAATGGGAATCCAGTACGGCGGAACCATTGTGAGAATACTCGGGAGACCGGAACTGCGGAACCGAAGTTGGGTGTGTGGCTTGGTTATCCGCGGAGAGGAGCCAATGGGAACCCGGTGCGGCGGAACCATTGTAAAGATACTCGGGAGACCGGAACGGCAGAACCGAAATTGGGTGTGTTAAAATCGATTTTGAAAATGTTAATATGATTATGAAATGTGGAAAAATGGTGACACGATCTACGAGGAGTCGCGTAGGAGAAATTTGAAAAATCATGAACACCAACGTTAGTTTGGATAATGAATGTGAATATGTCATTGCTAACTGTTTTGTCGAATATGTATGAACTATGTGGAAGTCATTGAAATTGTGATCGATTGTTGTAAGTTAAGGGTTAGAGAGAGGGTATGTGTTATTTTATTGAGCTTTTGTAACTCATGGTGTTACTTTTGGTGACTCTGGCATATTATATTGATGGCAACGCCGGTATAATATGTCAGATCTTGCAGATGAACATGGTGAATTCTACACTTTGAAAGCTTTTGAAGCCGAGGAGCTGGTCAGGATAGAGGAACAAGCGGAATAATAGATAGAAACCCTAGTTTTCCTTTGTTTTGTTGAATAAAAATACTTTTGTTAAGTTTATGATGTAATATTGAGCCAGATTCTATTTAGTTTTTCAATGAAAATGTCTATTTAACATTCTCAAAATTCGGAGTGTTACAAATTTAATGTTTTAATTTGTATAAAAGTTAATTTGTAAATACCCCGTTGTGAAAAAAAAAATATTTCTTTTCTACTTGACCCTCATTTCAATAAAAATTCTAACTTCACGCCTATTTCAACCATTGACGGTCCGTAAAAAATCAGATGTAGGCGGCCGCGACGCCATAAGTACACCAACGCCACTTTTCTCCTTGTCCCGTTGTTATCCATGCATGTTCTCGTAACGCATGGTATATGACGGTCCATTGCTTATAATATTCTTTACAAATAATTTTAATAAGTCTTCTCCGATTGTTCCTCAAATCTTTTCATTTTAGAGCATCCACAGTGGTATAATCAAAACAAAAAAGTTAATAAGATTAATAGCATTTGCTTAAAAAGAGCTCACATTAGAATAATCAAACTTAGAAACATCTTAGCAACTTGTCAAATTTTGGCCATTTAATAATCAAAATTATCAAAATTTTGCGAATAATCAAATTTAATTGTCTTCACATTTCCTCAATCAAGTATACTATCATTACACAAAAACTTTCTTTCTTTCGTTTTCAACATGTTTATAACAAAAATACTTTTAAAAGCAGTTTTTATTTTTTTGCAAAAATAGTTTTTTTTAAAACTGTTTTTCCCAAATTTGTTTTAAATAGTTTTATTTTATTAAAACATTTTTTTTCAAAAACTGTTCTTCTGAAGAAAAAAAAAACTTTTTCTATTTAAAAACTGTTTTTTTAACTTTTTCCCGAAAATTGTTATTTTTTTAATCAAAATTTTCAAAAAACTATTTTCTATTTTTCTAGTAACCTTTTTTTATTAGTTTGATAGTTATTTTAAAAAAATTATTTTTTATGTCTCAATTTCTAGATTTTTATAAGTTAAAAAGATAATATGGCAAGTTTTAGTTATTCAATTTTGATTGTACCATTGTGGACCTCTACATTACTAACATTTTCAATCCTTAAATGGATAACCAAAAGATGATGTGATAACTTTTAATTATTCACTTTTGATTATTCCACTGTGGATGTTCTTAGCCTCGTATATATTAGCTTTGTTACTTGTCTTAATTTATAGCTAAGAGCATCTGCATTGTAATAAGCAAATGAATGTAAATAAGCAAATTTAATAACAATACTCAAAAAACACTCCACATTGTAATAAATAAAGTTACAAGTCTTTTAGTAAATAACCAAATTCCACCCATTCCATAATCAAACGTAACAACTTTTATCAATAACTAAAACTCAATAACCAAACTCAACAATTAAACTCAATAACTCAAAAACACCCCATATTGGAATCGTCTCATCGAGATGAATAATTTGGTATAGTCGGGTGCGTGATTAAAACTCGTTTGTGATTGGACAAATGTATATTGTGTATTGTGGGGTTTTTTTGGTTAGGATACAAAAATAATCAATGTGGAGGTAGATGTTGTTGAGTTTGATTATGGACTACATAGATAATCAAATACTGACGTGGCATATTTTGATTATTGATTTTAATTAGTACTATTGCGGATGCTCTAACGTAATTAATTAAGATATTCAACTTAAGCTATGCAGTTTTTTTTTTATCCGCGCTATGCAGTTGATCTTGATGTTTACTTTATTGTCCTCTCTACAAGTAAGACAAAAACTTCACCACAAACGATTAGGTAAACACTTAAAGTGATAATTAAAATATTGTTTAGTACTTTAGAATAATAACTCTTCCCGAAGAATATTACCTACACAAGTACTACAAGATATACTCACATCAGCCAAAATGAAATGATGGTGATCATTATATTTTTGTAACATCTATATCTATATAATAAGGGAGAATGATTTTAAATTTTATGTTCTACATAAATCCTAACTATTAATTTGTACCATAAATTCTACGGTTTGCTCAAGCTCCCACCATTGTCCAATCTATCACGAGATTGTTTAACTTTGAGTCAAGGTTTGATTTTGCAATTTTATTTTGATTTTAGATTTATTTATATTGTAGTCCTCTGTGATCCCCCAAAAAATAAAAATAATAATAATAAATAAAAATAAAACAAGACCAACTTTCCACATTCTGTGCTATTTATAAATTTTGAACATTACAAAGAGAGAAACCAGATCAAAGGTTTTCAAGTTTCTACCTTGGCTTCTATCCTGTGGGTACATGTTGATTTAACGGTTATTTGTAATGTTCTCTCATGTGAGGTGGGACATACACATACACGGAATTTACCCAGATGAAATGGAGTTAAAAACAACGTTGTATCCAAAAAAATTCAAAAAAGTGGGTTTTTTTTTAATCCAAAAACAACTGGTATTTGATACTTCATTTAAATTGTGTTTAGAAAGCGTTGCGTCGTTTTTTCATGCACGGGCATGCACTAGTATATAGATACCGCGTTACATGTTCACTTATATCGGTTGTGAAATACATTGAGTAATGTAGTTGGTGCCGTACATAGTACCTAAATATAGTACTCCAACTAAGAAAACATGCTAGGTATACATTCAATGTTACATCTACTCTTATACCATTTTCTTAGAGTAAATGGTGGTACCATTTTGAAGTAATGATAGAATCCTCTAAATAGTGGAGCTATGAAAATCTCTCTATTAATTATGAGTATAAATTCTATCCACCATAGGTGGAAACCATGAGTTTTCTATCACCATCCATTATGGGCCCCGTCGTGTATTTTTTTCAGTATTTTGAATCGTTCATCTTGTAGGGCTCGCAGAGTAGTATATTTTCACCAAAAAATCAGCTTTATAAGACACGGATAGGTATATAAAAAATTGAATTTTGGTTTACAAAATCAACAATAGATAAGTTTAAAGTTAAACAATCCACGACCGTCTATTTTATAAACTAAAATTTAATTTTTGATGTAATTATCGATATCCGATAAATATGATTTTTTGAGTTAATATATTACTCTACGAGCCCTACATGATGAATTGTTCAGATTATTGAAAAAATCACATGATAGGGTCTGCAATGGGTGAAGGAAACCATGGGGTTTCCACCTAAGGTGGAAATAATTTAAACTCATTAATCATAGGTAACGAATAATGTATTGAAGGCAAAATTAAATGTTTTGTAATCATTAGTCAATTATTCCGAGCCCTAATCACCATACCATGAAAACATTAACGATGGTTATTAGTTCTCTGACAGTGTCATTGTTGGAATGGTTCTTCTGCCTAGGGACATCACGAATGTTTAATCGTTGATCAGGGCAGAGCTTGGTACTCCCCATGAGCACCCATTTTTAACTTGTCTCGAGCTTTGATCCAGCTTGAATATACATTATTTTGTATAGCACCCAGTATTTTTTTCTTGTCTGGAGCTAGAATTGGTCGAGTGAGAGAACAAGAAGATACGGGTTTCCTATTTTACGTTAGCAGGTTCGATCCTCGGACTCGGATCCTGTCCATTTTTCCCAGACCAATTCGGTCCATTTGGGTGCATTTGAGTCGTCCAAAAGTATTTTGGATGGTTCGGATTTAAAGTGAGTGTTATTTATTTATTTATTTTTAAAAACACCCTTAAAATCTGAACCGTTCAAAACACTTTTAGATGGCTCGGATGTACCAAACGGACCTAACTAGTCTAAGAAAAATGGACAGGATCCGGCCCCTCGATCCTCACCCCATCAAAAGAAATACAGTATGAAATACATAGAATATTTGTACAACCCGAAAAGTAATTAAGAGTCGAATAAACTGACCAAAACACCTAATTATATAAGGCAATCTCAATATAGGTATATCCAATGAGAAAGGGAAAAAAGTCAAGTGTTTGTAAGCAAGCAATAAATGTTCTTTTATGAGGTTATAAGTTTTATTTTCATGAAAGCCAAAGATTTCAAACTTTTGGGCCACTGTGGTGGATCCTAAAATTAATTGAGATGCGCACAATCTGTCCGGACATTCTATTATTAAAAAAAAATAAAAATTTTCAACGGCCCCAAACAAACAACTTAGGCCACCAAATTTTCGTCCCCACTCCTCATTAATGAAAAGAACAGGCCCACTTCTCCTCTTCCTCCTCCTCCTCCTCGTCGTCATTCCGTCCTCATTACGTACAAAAGTAGTAACAATACCCAATTACACACCACACAAAATCAACATCTGGTCGAACCAGAGAAGGAGAGAGAGAGAGACACAGGCCAGCAATCGATGATGGAAAGCACACCCACGTTCATCCCCCCTCTCCTCCTCCGCAACATCCTAACCACACTCTTCCTCTACGCCGACAAACCCCTCCTCACCCTCTCCCAGAAATACAAACTCCTCCACTTCCTCCGCGCCCTCCTCATCTCCTCCTTCCTCTTCCTCCTCCGCCTCCTCCCCTCTCTCCTCCCCCCTGATCATCAAACCCACCAGTACCACCACCACAACGACAGCGTCCATTACCCAACAAAAAACTCTCCCAAATCCCACAACAGCTACCCTCCCGCCCCCACCACCGGCGCCAACTCCGGCATCGCCCGAGCACTCTCCCAGCTGCTGTCCATCGTCAATGACATCCCCGTCAGCTCCCGCAAATACGAACTCGTTCGATCCTTGGCGGAGAGAATAATCGACGAGAATCTGCTGGAGGGGTCTGAGGCTCTGATAGAGGTGAACTGCTCCGTTCTCTCCGCAGCTTTCTCGCGGACGCTCGGTCAGCTGGAAGCCGCGGTGTTGGACCGAGTTCGGAATAACGATTATTCCGAACCCGGTCCAACTGAGGAGGGGACAGGCGAAGCGGGAGCGGGAGCGGGAGGGGAGAATTATAGGAAGGTGAGCCGGGTTTTTAAGGCGGTTCGGTTTTACGGGGACGCCGCGTGGAACCGGCTCGGGAGGAGGAGGAGGGGGAGGGGAGAGGCGGGGCTGTTGAGGACGGGTGGCTCGGCGGAGAAGCTGGCGGCGGAGGTGCTGTGGCTGGCGCAGAAGATGGCGGGTTGTGGGTGCGTCGAGGAAGCGGTCGTGAAGTGGGCGTCGGCTACGCACTTGGCTTGGCTGGGCTTGTCGGCTGAGCCAAGGCTTCAAGGATCTCTTGTTAAGGTCTCAGGTACGTCGTTTTCAGTCCATTTGGGTTTTCTACGTTGTTTTGCCAACGGTTGTTGAATATTCTTTAGCGTATATGGTTATTATTGACTTTATTGGGTACAGTAGTATAGTCATTTAGGCAATTATTGGCTTTATAGAGTGGATGTTGAATTCCAAAACCAAGTCGAATAGGATTCTGACGTGTTTAGCTTGAATTGAGCTGGCTTAGACTTGGACAGGTAGATTAGGCACTGTAGTATGGGTAATTTTTGGGCAAACCCTCCAACACGAGTGATGGAGAAAAGTGTTGAGACACCATGAGACGGTGCTATGAAATTATAGCAATTTTTTTTAGCCACGTAAGACTCGATAAACCGTCTGCCCCTGCTCTCACTCTTTGTTATTGCAAAATTAGTAGTTTGAGATATTTTTCAAAGATATTTTCACGCTTGTTTGCATGCATTATACGACTTGGGTGGTGATGGAGGGCGTTTGGGCATTGTGTCCACCCAATAACTTTTTGAAAATTATTGAGACTCGAATGTTTCCGCAGCGTCCGATTGGTATGGGTCTCCCATGCATCTTTGGAGTCCATTATTTTCATTGAACGATTTCGGAAACATGTGCGTCTAAATCTCTGTACCAAAATGTGTATACGTAGCATTGCTCATATCTTTTTCTGTGGTTGGGCTATATATCTACCAATCGTGTACGAACACCATCCTGCTTCCGGGAAGCTTCAGATTTGACACCAACTTTTGTCGGAAACGCGGTCACTGTTCATGTTTTCGGTGGTGGTCGATTTTGGAGAAAGTCAAACATTTTCTCGAAAACCTTGATTAATTTGCTAGCAATGGTATTACAGTTGGCTTTGTAGCGTGAAGAAATGGCCCTTTACTATTCTGGTGTGACCATCATGCATTACTTAACTAGAGCCATAGTAAGTGTTTTTTCTTTTCTTTTCTTTTTTCTAACGGGATGTTTGGGTTAGTTTGAGCATAGTTTGACTAATTTTATGACCCTGAAGTTAACGATCGGACAAACATCCAGTGGCCCCAAGGTTTGAAATTTTTGACTTTCGTGGAATTTGAACTTGTGATCTCTTGAGGGACGAGCCATTTAGTTGATTTCTCATGTTCATTTAGTCAAACCCCTGAGATTATCTAGAGCGTGCCATAGTTACTTGCGTAGGTGGCCTAGAGCTAAGTGGTACCAGAGCCATTCAGAAAAGAAGTTGCCGCTGGTTGCAGTCTTTGACATTATTGCACACCATTGTAAAGCATTGTGACATATCTAACCAAACAATCGCCATCTTTTTCTAATTGAATCTGCAGGTACTAAATGAATGGGGCTCATTGATTCAGTGTTTGCAAATCACATGATAAAAAAACATTTTCATACGGAGTATTTAATTAGAGGAGTTTTTTTTTTTTACAGTTATTTAACTGCAGTCAGATCCTTATATATCTTTTAGTAGGACCCTCTGTTCCCATTATCAGTCTTCGCTCCCGCGAATTTTAGTACTTTGTGATGTTTTTAAAAGACATTTTCACGTTCGCATTCCCGCACGCACACGCGCATTATGAGAGGGGGTGTTTCCGGTAATGAAAAATTTGTCAATTTTTATTTGTAATTGAGAAGTTGTTAGATGTTTCCGATAGTGAATAAGTTATTGAGAATTGTCGAGTTGTTTTCGGTAGTGAATAAATTGTTAATGAGTTTGTGAGTAAAGTTACTGTAGCCAAAAAAATTTTTGTTGACAACTTTTTTGTTAGTGGAAACGAAATAGTAAAATGCTGAAACTTGTTTTGTTAGTGAAAACGATTTGGTAAAAACTGAAGGGAAAAATTCAAAAAACCCCCTGAACTTTGAACCCAATGTCAAATAGGCACCTGAACTTAAATAAACTTCAATTGAACACCTGAACTTTCACTCCGTTATTCAATTTACCCCTGCCGTCTCAATCCGTGACTTTCCTAACGGCAACCGTTGAGCTGAACACTAATAGACAGAACAAAACGTTAGAGGGAGAAATTGGAGGGAAACAACAGTGTTTTGGCACATTTTTAATGTTTTGGCTTAAAAAGGTGCCAGATCACTATTGTTTTCCTCCAATTTCTCCCTCTAACGTTTTGTTTTGTCTGTTAGTGTCCAGCTCAGCAGTTGCCGTTAGGAAAGTCACGGATTGAGATGGAAGGGGGTAAATTGAATAACGGAGTGAAAGTTCAGGTGTTCAATTGAAATTTATTTAAGTTCAAGTTCCTATTTGACATTGAGTTCAAAGTTCAGGGGTTTTTTTTGAATTTTTCTCAAAAGTAAAATGCGTAGTTTTTAGTATTTTTTGTTAGTGAGGTGAAAGATTTGTGGAGTAATTTATGCAAGTAAAGGAATTAACCACCTAAGTACACGACGAAAGTATTTCTCGCGTACAACAAATCTTAACCATTGCAATTTCTTGTTCTATTCCACAGCATTCTTATTCAAGCAAGCCAAAAACCTTGGAGCAGAGGAGGGAGACGAAGGCAAGAAGGAGCAACAAAGGCAAACCAAGATGAGGATGCTCATGTCATGGCTACCGCTGTTGTGTCGCGCGAGCAATGGAACCGATGCTCCGGTGCTGAGCATCAGCGAAAGAGCAGAGCTCGAAAGAGTGTTGGAAGAGACCATAGAGACGCTGGAACAAGAAGAGGAGCAAGAGAAGGTGTTGTCTCTATGGCTCCACCACTACACCTATTGCCCGTCCTCCGACTGGCCGAACCTCCGTGCGTGCTACGCCAGGTGGTGCAGCGCTTCCCGCAAGCTCTTGCTTCTCCATTGAAGGGCGCTCGTAATTCTCTCTGTGGCCGGACATGGGTAAGTTCACACCTCGAAAATCGTACTTTTCGAGATTGCAAACGATGGAAGCGCATTGAGACAAGAGACAAAAGGCCTTCGGAGACAGAAGATCTACGAAGCGAAAATGGCCTCAAATGTTTTCGCTTTGGTTAATAATATGTTACTCCTAAATTGTTCCCCGAGTTTAGATAGGGAAATGCTGTTTATACAGTATGATACAGAACAGTGGTATATAATTATGCAGCAGCGATATTTTATTTGGGTAATGATTTTTGCACTGCTTTCTTATTAACGCACTACAAAATTTGTCCTTTAGTGCTTAAATTACTCATAACATAAGCACTAAAAGATAAATTTTGGAGTCCATTCATGAGAAAATAGAGTGCGAAAAATCGTTTCTCATTTTAATATGTAGCCTATGCAGTACGGTCCCAGAATCGGATCGTAAAAATGCTTCGAATATTCACATTGGGCGGTTGAAAACATGCGGGTCTAACACACTCGAGTGAATCTGGATCGCGCGCTTTAAATGCTTCTATAGTTTCTCCCTTTGGTCTCAACCGTAGACTTTTGGTTCTATCTACAATGTACGTAGAAAACCGGTTACTATTGTGGGCAACTTTAATGTGGTTAAGTTACTTTTGTGGCCATGTGTTTTGCCTTCCATAAGATGGCATTGTCACGATTTTTTGGGCAAAATTATGAATGTGATGCACAAGGGAAAGTATAGGTTGGAAAGAATACCTTTCACACTGAAGCCCTGGGAGTTTGATTCATAGTACTATCTTCATTTATTTAGCAGCAAACCAAGGACCAAATTTGGTGTCTAGTTACAGTGATAGTGATGCGACACAGATGTTAGATCACGACAATTATTTTTGCAATAAAACTATGGGTACACCATTTGGTGCTTCTGGAATGGATAGTGACTCTCTTTCTTTCTTTTTCGACAATCAAGGGTATTCGGGCAAGTTTACGCCCACCTATCAACTATTTCCTCCCCGGTTCGGTCAAAGATAGACCGTTCACGCCGGAACTAGTGGATTCACAAGAGATTTCTCTTTTGCGGCCTGACCCCAAGAAGTTGCCAAGTTTCGAACTCAATACGTTTGCGGATCAGTTTCAAACCCAAGATGTTGCCAAATTGCGGCCTGGCCCCAAGAAGTTGCTGAGCAAAAGCCAAATTGCGGATGGTATTTTTAATTCTCTCATTATAACCAAACATATCTAAGCCTCACTTGGTTTGGCACAAAGGTCAAAATGTGACAGCCATTTAACTTATTTAAGAAGCCAACTGACTTAATGGATCAAATCGCTGCGTCCATAGGATTGGCACTGGCTCGGAAGAAACCTGTGAGCTTGGGTGCAAGATTATTGAACTCCAAACATTGCGCGGGCAGATACAATTTCATCGTTAGCAAACAAAAAATAGTAATGCATTGGACCGGAAAGAGAAGCTACATATTGCGCGGGCAGATACAATTACATCGTTGGCAAACAAAAAAATAATGCATCCGACCGGCAAGAGAAGCTAATTCCATTTGCTAACTTTCATAAGAAATCTAGTTGAACAGGTGCTTTAGTAGATGATGGTGACATATGAAGTAAAAGTTTATAGCTCATAGTTTCGGTGAAACTAGAAGAAGAAACCACTTTATCTAGATCTGATAACAAGAGCTTAGCTTAGTCGATGGTATTTATTTCTTGGTTGCAGTAATAACTTGGCTGGCACTTGGCTGTATGCGCTCCTAAATCGTAAATGGTTTCGAGTTGATGTCAAACTTCTCAGAGGAGGAGAGTTGAGGCACCTACAAAAATTAACACCCTATGTTAGAATCAGCTTAACAAAATGTACCCTTATTTCCAAGTACTACTTGCAACTGTTATGGTGTCAATAACATTGCCTGCTATCGGAAATGACTGGCAAAGATAAATATACTTGTATGCATCAAGCGCAATATCTGGTTACTACTAACAATCATAGAGAAACATACCTGCAGTGTAGAAGGTGCGTTAGGACCATTTACGCGTTTCTGAGTCTTGCGAATTTTAGAGCGTATGGAGTGAAGTAAGCGGCCGTATGTCAAACCGCGTTCATTTTGCACAGCTTCGATGAAGCTATAGGTCAGGGCACCAGTCACAACATCACTTGTGAAAGCCTGTAAAAATGACATGGATGGTAAACAAGGTTATGGTTGGATACAGGCACTCTCGGGGTATATTTCTTATCATCAACATTCCACATATATACCACGTATATCAGTATGTGCATTTTTTCTTAAACTGTATAACTCATTTCATCAGTCACATGGTACTTTTGTGTTTTTAAGCTCCTGCTTGAATATGTGCCTTTTCCTTAATTTCTCGAGTAATTGAAAATTAAAAAGGATGAATTAGCGAACAAGTTTTAAATCTCAGTGTAGAAGGCGACTTCTGTAATTTGTATGTAAGATGGTTTGGTATATTGATAGCCTTATTCCATGTGGCTTAAGCTTTTGGAACGTCGACTCTTAACATGGTATTGAAGTTTGAAATCTTAGGTTCAAGTTTCATAGGATGCGTTTGTTCCCTCGTCGTCTTTGTGCACCCTGCAGTTAGACAAACTGGGGCCACCACCAACTTTGAAAGGTAATGCAAATGCTCTCACTCCAAAAATTACCTTCAGGAAAATGGTTTTAGATATTTGATCCAAGGACTATTAACTGACGTAATACTAGTTAAGCATATGTTCCTGCCATTTGCTTTATAGCTATACTTTCATGGCGAAATACAAATCCTGCTGTACATATGTAGGAGGAAAAGAGACAGTGTGTCAGTACTGACCGTAGTATCTAATGAGGTTTCATTGTCATCACAAGCACTAAAACAGATGGCTGTTCCACCACTGGTACCTTTATAAGCAGTTGAAATTCGGCAATCTTGCCATATGTAGTTTCCTTGCCTGCTAAACAAGAACAACGGCAATGATGTTTTGTCCAGCATATATATGGTACTAAACAGGATATCAAGGGTTGCCACCTACCACCTGCTTCACTTCAGACAATATTGTCTACACAGCGGAAGCAACAATGCATAGGATAATAGGTAGCAGCTCTCCTCCTTAGGATAGCGCACAATGGGGGCTCTGTCTATGATAGCACTTCCAAGGCACTTCGATGCACTCAACTACCAGCCCATTAAGCCTTCTTTTTCAGGTTAACGATTCAAATGCAAAAAAAGTTCACTTACTTGTTCATCTTGCACATGAATGGTAGATCTAGAAAAGTTCCACTACGGCAAGTATCAATGATGGCATGGAGTTTGGCTCCATAGGGTAGTGGCCTTACAATGGTGGCGTTAATCTCATCATCGAGTATTTTTCCTTCCGTGTGATAATCAACAGGGCAAAGTGACTCGTCAAACCCATCTACCTCTTCCCCATTGAAGTCAGGCACTTGAGAGCCGTGGCCGGAGTAGAAAAACACCAAGGAATCCCCTGATTGGCAACCCTCCATGAGCCAACGGAAGGCCATCCTGATGTTTTGTTTAGTTGGTACCAGGTATGGATTCCTCTCTTCTTCTGCAAAGTGGTCATATTGCCAAACAAGATATGGCAACCGTTGACAGGTTAAGTCATAAATTTGGTTATATCATGATATGTAACAATCTTTTATGAACTATTCTAGAGCTCAATTCAGCATCACGGATAATCGTTACATGTTGATACACAATGAATATGTATTAGTATGACCATTTCGGTCCACGTATGCTAACATGAGACAATAGAGTTGAGCGGCCAAGAAGCACGTATACACATATGGGACATGTTGAGTATAAAATCTGCTGAGAGAGAGAGAGAGAGAGAGAGAGAGAGAGAGAGAGAGCATGGGAGATACCTGTGAGGACTAAGAGCGAATCATTTGGAAAGCCCAACCAATTAACTAGAAAGTAAGTCATGAACCTTACGTCGTTAACACTACCCTTGACACTGTTCCCCTGCCCTTGGTAGCTTATTCCGATCAACACTGCTCGCTTCTTTCCATGCATTGAAATAGGTGAAAGCTGAGGTAATGGTCGCGGCAGTTGGTGGTGGTAGTAACCATTATTGTACTGATTTGCTGCAGGGAGATAGTAACCATCGTTGCTGGGGCAGTCAATTGTAGCATAGCACCTAGGACATCGCGCGGTTGAAACGCCTTGCGGCAACGATAGTAGCACCCCACAAGTGCATCTCACCCTTGCCATTTCTTTTGTTTTCCTGATGTTTGTAGTGTTTTGTGGTGTTGTTGGAAGAATGGCCGTCTTTATAGGCCCTTGAAGTACTTGAAGAAAGATGTTTCAAGGGGAATTTTGTTCAACTAGAGGGGAATTAGCTTTTATTGATTAGAAAGGTTCCACCTTTATTCTTCATTGGTGGGGAACTACAATCGTTCTTTTTAATTGTGGAATTGGTTAAATCCCTAAATTCTATTCGTTTGTTCAACTTCAGCCGACGAGACTAAACAAAGACCACATTGGACGGCCTATCCCATTTTTGCCATGCGTTCCTATCTCAAATTTCCTTTTTATCCCATGATGGGACTTGAGGCTCGGTTTGGTGTGACGAATCTTTGTGACTTTGATAAGGTGATCGAAGGGTTTGGGATACAATGGTACCTATCTGGGATACAGTAAAAATACGAATCTTTGTATTTTGGTTCGATTTTGTTGTTGGTTGATCATTGACCGACATTATCTAGTTATTTTGGTTCTATTCGATTTTGTTTTTGCTTGATGCGGGATCGTGTTTCGATCTAGAACTTTTATAGGTAGGTGTTGAGGCTTTGAATATATGCACGGTTTAGCATCCTTGTTCTTTTTCTTGTTCAGATCCCAAATGATTTGCGCTTTTGCCTTTGGTCAATCTGTTATGAAACTATCTATTCTAATCTACCATCTAAAGGAAGAACACCGGTTGGTGAAAGACTCACCGATGGCAGAGCCCTAGTTTGAAAGCCATAATATAGCGTTGAAAAGTTTTGAGTAAAGAAAGAGTCTTCCTTGATTGGGCGTAGAATGAAGAAGAAAGAAACTCGTTTTTGAGTGAAGGGGTGGAGAAGGATTTGATAGGTTTGTTACTCAAAGTTATGTCTGCGTGATTGTGCGACTTATGGATGGGCTTTGGAATGTTTTATGAGCTTAGGCTGTGTCTTGTTCTTGTGTGAAGTGTCCATAGTTGGTCTCTTTCATTAAATCTAGTCTCTGTTTGTTACCTCTTGGACTATTTGGTTGCTTACGTGTCAAGGTTGTGTTTAGTGGTTGTTCGTTTGAGGCACTCAAACCTCCTGCGCACGGTTTTTAATAAATTTTATCTATTTATCTCTCTCTACTTATTATACTTTAAAATCTCCTTCAAAATCCAAACCGAACAAGCTTGCGTTTTCATTAGTCCCAATTTTGCTTATGCTTTCAAGCGCCTTAGCGTGTTTGGGCATGCGTTGCTGCTCTTGGTTCTTGGCTCTAGGAATTTATTTTCTGGGAATTACTTCCATTGTCTTGGCTTTGCATTGCAAAAAATATTTGAACTGAAACCCTTTGCGTATGCAGCTGCCTATATACAAGTGCCATTGATTTTGGTCGACAGCTGGGTTAAGTAGAAAGCTTGCTTTGGGGTATATTATATGCAACCGGAGTAGAGTAAAATGTCATTCCGTAGCAGAGTTCGTGAGGTAAGAGATGGTTTTGGGAGCTTATCAAGGAGGAGTTTTGAGTTGCGGTTGACTGGGCATCGCAGGTGGAATCAAGACCATTATTAGACAGAGCAGCTGCTGGGCTAGCCTCCCTCCAGGACTTCTTTCCGATGTGATTAAGAGGTTAGAAGCAAGTTTTCGCACATGACCTCACAATTGACGCTGCCTTCCTTCCCCAACTCTGATCACTCTACCCGGATAATGGTGATGGGTTGACGCGCGTGGAACTTGACAACGGCAGCTCTAATACTTTTGAGACGTCTTTCTATGCAAAACTTGAGGAACGGAAGCGGAATACTTGAGTCGGACCAAATGTTATTATGGACGGATGCTTCAACAAAACCGTTTGTCCAGAGCTACTTGAGAGTGAGGGGATTGCATGCTTTGGATTTCAATGTGGAGTTTGGTAAAGACATAGTGAAGACGGGTTCCTATCTTCACCTCGATGTTTGCTCATATTCACCATGGCTACTTTTTACGATAAATTATTCTTAGTTTTCAATGATCAAAGACTGCTCGACGATAGAGATTGAAGACTACTGCAAGATCCAAATGTTTTGCACAAAACGATAATATGTCATATTACTCAAAGATGGAATTAAGATTTGAAAAACTGGGGTTGGAGGGTGACTGTTTGAGTTTCTTTTTCGAACTAAATTTGAGCTTTCAAAATAGAGAATTTGTGAGAGATAGCTTGGAGATGCTCTGAGTGATTGTAAGAGCATCTCCGCTCCTTACCAATTTTTTTTTTGTTACTCGAACTCAAAAAATGGGTAGAACTCCTAAAATATTCACTGCATTCATTTACTCATACGGTCAAACCTATCCCAAATTAAATTTTACTCCAATTTTTATCCAAATTAAGTGAGACTCAAATTTTTACTCAATTTTTCAAGGCTATTTTCTCCCCTCCCAGATTTACAGCAATGTCATTAATAAAGTTTTTACTTAAATTTGTGCTTGGAGTGTGTTATACCGAATGAAGCTTTTACTCGAATTTAAGTAGAAGTATGAGCAGGGTTGGAGATGCTCTAGGCAAAACAATATGTAAAAGGCATGAGAAAAAAACCAAAAAAGAGAATAAACAAGGCAGAGGGGGATGATTCGGATGAACTACAACATGAATGTCTTCTACAAGAGGCCCCATCATGATTTCTTCGGTGCATCAGGAAAATGTTTACGAAGAGATTTTAGCAAGAAATTCACAACTTCTCTCATGTTGGAGGCATTCGCCGAGGATAATCTCCCACCTCTCTGAACTCACTTCTCAAATGGAAGTAAGGGAGCCCTTTCTTTGTGTGTTGTGTGTGTGTGTGTGGGTGTGGGGGAGAGAGAGAGAGAGAGAGAGAGAGAGAGAGAGAGTGATTTCATTTTTGGTTGGTCGATCTCGGCACTGTTAATAAGACAGAGAATACGGGAGAGCACACATGTTGCCGATATTCATGATGTTGAGGCATTGTTTCCGGCCGCAATAGAGAACGTCACCCCACCGGCCAGTTGCAATATAAACACCGCGTCCAGCAGATGGAAAAGAAATCTGGGTTTGTCATTTGTAATGATAAAGAGGGGCATTTCGGAAATGTAAAGTATGGGAAACATTAAGACCTCGTTCGTTTTGGGATTTTGCAAAATCCAAATCCTAAAACGAACATGGCCTAAAATGTTTCCAGTTTTTTGAAGTGGTAGAGATATTGTTCCTTCAGGGATCACCATTTTTCCCTTACTTTGGTAAATGCCTCATGATAAGTAACAGGCCTCCATGTTGTAGGTTTTTGCTTTCGGATGGTGGTGGAGGTGGAGGTGGCTGCTTGGTGGAGAAGGGGCTGTTAGGAGGCTGTTGGACGGTGGCAGGCGGCAGAGGTTGGTTTGCGGCAGCATGTGGTGGATGGGTTGTGGGTTTCACGGCTGCAAAGGTGGATGGGATCTTCGGTGTTGGTGGTGGTTGGTTCCGGGCAACTTGTAGCGGGGAGATCGGGCCGTTCTTTGGGGCAGCAACAGGGGCTTGTTCCCTGAGTTCCGGCGATGGTGGTGGCAACGGTCCGTCTCACTCTAGGTGGCTGCGGTGGGTGGTGGAGTAGGGTTGATGTTTTAGGCTGGCCTATGTTATCTATGGATTGATCTCCGGCTTGGTCTATGTTGTCTATGGACTATGCCTTTTAGTTTTTCCTTTTTTTGGGCTATGGATTGATCTCCGACTTAGCCTATGTTGTCTATGGACTATGTCTTTTAATTTTCTTTTTTTTTGGGCTTGGATCTCATCTTAAGTGTTTGGGCTGTGTCCCATGTGCAATTTATCGTTTTATTTGGTTTTTAGGCCATTTAGGCGCTGGGCTTTGTCCCTTTAGATTTTTCTTGATTGACATCTTGCCAATCAAGAGTTTCTCCTTGCTCTTTTTGATCTTTGTATTCACTTTCAAAGATTAATATAATCTTTTTTCGTCATTCAAAAAGTAATAGGCCTCCATACGTTTCATTTGGTCACTTGACTAGTCACTTGTTTACTTTTCCCTTTATTCTGTGTGGGGTTCTTAGCTTCCAGGACTTGACTTTCCGTTTTCTCCCAAGCGGTTCTACGTTTGCTGGCCGAAGGAAAGAGAAGACAGAAGAAAGGGAAAAGATGGAGGAGAGAAGCTGAATTCTTCCACTTTGGTAGGGTTATAGAAGTTGCTCAAAATGAATTCCCGTTTGACCCAAAAAAAAGTTGCTCAAAAAATTTTTAGGGTCAGGATAGGGACTGAACGGTTTTGTCAGGTCTTTTCTGGACCATTCTCGGGCTCACCTCGATTGTCAGAACCGTTCATTTAATGAACAAACGAACTCATTCATTTAGAAAATCAATCATGTCAAAGATATATCAAATAAATTGAAGTCACACAACAAAAATAAAAAAAGATCGCAAACTATAATAGGGATTACCAATTGAGGAATCTTGGAGCTTGATGGCGAGCGCTGGCACTCGCCACTGGACCATAGACCCATTTCACATGGTATGCTCGCCTTATAAGCTCAAATGTTCCTCCATATCCAATAGCTACTGCAATAGGAAGCAGAATGCGGAAAAGATATAGGAGAGATAAGTAGTGAAACGATCAAGAGACAGAATCAAAACCTAATACGAAACGAGGAATCACAACTAAGTTGCACAAAACAGAGGAAAAATCAAAACATAAAGGATGCTTATTTGGCAATAAGAGAAAACAATAAGGAAGCTAATGAGAATGAAATTTCGATCCTTAAACTCTACGGACCTCTTTGTTGTCCTCAATTGAAGCATACCAGATCATATGAAACAATTCAACATACATAGATAAACATCAACATGGTAAACAAAAGCCAGCAAATGTACAGACAAACATTTCATGAAACAAAATCCAGGTAGGTAAATCTCTCCATCTTCCAGCATGAACCTAACCATAGACATAACTATATATATACATGACTTGTAGCTACAAAACAGTTACTTTCCACAAAAGATTTATTGCATCCTCTTCATTGTTGCTATTTGTATTACGAACCACTCTTCTGCAAAAGTACAAAAAAAAACAAGCAGTAAGAATGTTGGAAATCAGAAGTTGAATTGATTGTTAACATTAACTTGCCTTACGTTAAGTATCAATACATACATCTCTAGGGCTGCTGGAAAGGGAAGAAAGAGATGGCGAAATAAAGGGAGGCAGACTACTTAGCGAGTGTCTTACATTGTGTAAATGTTTTGATAAAGCCAAATTACACAACGAAATTGCATGCATATAAATGTAAACATGCACGAAAAACTGCATGGAACCCCCTTGCATAATGCTCGTATGTTAGCATGAGCCATGAGCCAAAGTGTACAGGTCACAGAACTATGAAACAAGGGGACCAAGTTTTATCTTAATGAGAAAACAAATTTGACACGAATCCAACAGAGCAAAAGTTACCCATTTCAGATCTAATAATTTTCCATTCACAAAGGCAATCAGCGCAAATTTGCATCGCCTGTGATTTCGCCAAGAGCAACCTTGCAGGAATACGAAAGTCATCTTACAGACCGAAATAGCACATTCAGGAAGCTCAGAAAAAAAGAGGCCACGATTAGTCTTTGAATCTGTTATGTGAATCTTTTCATAACGGTAAAGAAAGCTCATGTGTTGGGTCTGATGGGATAAGGGAAGCGGTAAAGAATACGTGTCAGGAATGTCTGCAGCAGACAAACAACTCTGCATGTAATGTAACAAATGACATCTATCCTGATGGAACTGCAAATCCTACAGGTTCTTTCTTCATTCATTTCATCCATGGCATGAATATCCTCAAAACTACTTCACTTTGACCCCGGGGCATACCTCTTAACTAGTGACTAGTCCAACGTAGGGGTCAGTAATCTATTGGGTAAAGTAACTGTTTGCTAGGAATTAGAAACCACTTCCATTCCAGGATCTTATAAACGTAAAATTCTTACCACTGTTGTCCTTCTACATGTAAATTTTAAGTATCTTCTACTAATTTATTTACTTGACGGGCTGGATGCACACAATACCATGTCCGAAAACGGAGGGAAAGATTTCTGCCTTAAGTATAATAGATAACACCACTCTAGCTTATAGCTACTAAAAGTTCTTTTGGAAGATATACTATCTCTTAATATATCTTCCGATCAAATAACAATGCATTGCATTGCATGTACAAGCCATAAATTAGCAAGGCAAATCAGGCAATAATTGAAATGAAGTTGTCCACAGAAGTTATTGCCATTTGAAAATCAAATTCAGACCTCTCCAACCAAAAGCAAAACCAACCATTAAAAATAGCTTCTAGTACGGACATAACCTCAAAACTCGGTTCATTATCCCTCAAATTAGAAGCAACTTCTCAACCTATTTAAATTTTCTCCTTTATATTTCCTCGTTAGCAATGCGTGTTTCTACGTCGGAATTTTTTTGAGAATAGTGTCAGTCTATTTATCAAATAAACCATCTATACATACGAGATCAGTCTAAGTTCAATTTCACTACAAGAAAAAAGGCTCAAAAAGTGTTCATACCATAAGCCTGATGCGACTTGAGCTTTAAATAATGAGGGGAGCGCAAGAGATTGATTACAGACGATAATTTATGGACGAGAGCTGCCCAGATATTTTTGTTTTGCAGGATGGACACATAAAACCAACTGAATCTGATTGAGCTTCAGATTCAAAGGCCTCATAGTTAAATTCTGTTGTGCACCATACACACACAGCTGCAAATTGGCGTCTGCAATCAATGTTTACCTCTGATTGAAATGTGGCAGAAGAATTAAAAACCTCTTCCATTATTTCATCATTTGCCACATTCACGGATACCTCTGGAAAAGGTGGTAATTCTTGCCCATTCATAAAACTGAATTGGAGGTGTTCCATTTCCTCCAACCTCAGCTCATCAAAGCCAGTTACATTGTCCAGCTTCTGATATAGGGTGCCAAATTCATCCTCACCCTGTGAATGAACACAACCGCAGGCCCATTAATTCCTCAGATACAAAATAGAGCAGTTAAGCATCTCATGAGGGGGAAAAGGAAGATGTGCCCAACTATCATATAATAGAAGACAAAAGTAAATTGTAAAGGAGTCTACCACACCTGGTGTAATCTGGCCAACAAGAAGTACCAGAGAAGGCAAACCAAATCTTTATTTCCCATTTAAGCTTTACAGCATCTCATTTTGGAAATTTTGTGGATATAAAGTTCAAGACAAATAGAACAAAATGCTTTCGTTCTTTTTGACATTTTGTGGACCCTAGAAATTTCAGAGAATCACAAAGAACAAGAACAAATAGCCCAAAGAAGGCCAAAATAACAACTGAAATTGTGAAACAAATATACTCGAAATTTGAACTCTTTCCAACCAAATAAAAACTTGCACGGCTCAGAGGGCTAGAATTGTTACCTTATTCGAGATGGCGGTAGATGACGGAAAGCAGTCGAATGATTGCGTCATGGTCATTGAAGAGTCAGCAATTCCACTCTGAAGACCAATTTCATTGACAGTTTGATCTGAAGACCAAGTTACTGCAACATGACTTGGTGTAAGTTGGCTGTTCAAACCACTTTCTTGCTCACTATTTCCATGTTTTTCCGCTTCACTACCTTCAGTATGCTCAAATGTACCAGCGCAAACTGCCATCACATTACTCTCAACATGAGAAATGTCAACACTGTTCACCTTCTGTTTTTCACTGATTATGCACTGGACATAATTCTCATTAAAGCCTTGATTCTTAGTCATGCAATCTTCCAATTCCCGTCCATTATGATCAGAAGCCAATTCATGGTCAGAAATAACAGCCTGATGTTCTGGAGAAATCTCAACACTGTTCACCTTTTCTTTATCACCTATTATGCACGGGGCATAATTTTGATTAAAGCTGTGATCTGGAATGCTCTTAGTTGTGCAATCTTCCGATTCCCGTCCATTAGGATCAGAAGCCAATTCATGGTCAGAATTAACAACATGATGTTCAGGAACACTCGCCACTTCCAGCCTATCAGGAGAGGAACCACCATTTGCTTTATCATTCTGTTCGGCAGATGAAGCATCTAAAATAGAACTTTGGGCAATTTCGATCAGAGCATCCATTTTAGAGATCCTAGGTGGTAACTTATCCTGAGATGGAGACGCATCGCTCTTGTGAACGGTGGCCTCACCTGGCAATTCTTCTGAATGTCTAACATGGTTTCTTACATGGACACCCACATGACCATTGTAACTCCGTCGTTCCTGAAATACCTTGTGACAAATCTGGCATTCATATTTTCCATCTTGTTTAATAATTACACCTTCTCCAATGGATGAACCCAGTCTATACCTCTTAGTGGTCCTCTGGTGAAATGTCATCAGGTGCTTCAAATAGGGATTCTTTTCATCAAAGGTCATGTTGCACTTGTAACACTCAAAGAGATCCCGTACTTGAACCTCAGGCAGATTGTCAATCCCCATTAAGTTAAATTCCATCCCCTTCACATGAGGTATAGATGTCTTGGGTACCAATTTGAGATTCTTATGAAGAACACCTGTGCGCTGTGGCACATCCCGTTAACTATTGCAAAAAAAATCTTACTGTAACAAACGCTAGACACATAATCTACTTACATCGTCAGAAGCCAATACATAGACTTGCAGATTGTCATCTCCCATCAGATCCATTTGCTGGCTTGCATCATTGAGTCCGAAATATGACTGCAAAAATGAAGAAGCTTCTTTGCAGGATGCAAACTGTTGTCCATCAGGGCTGAAAAGTGCCAAGTACATTAACAACATTTCAGGCCCAGCAAGCAAAGGAGAATGTGAGACTAATGGCTACCAATATGTGCAAAACAATACTTCTGTCAGCAAATCAAAAGAATCAGAGGAAGTCTAATGTCTGAAGAAACTGATCCCGTTGTAAAAGAAGAGCTTGGAAAAGCATGACACAAAACTTCGTTAGCTGATTAGCTCCTCCAACACAAATCCTGGCATGATGTCACTCAGACTCACTCCTAATTGAAATATACACCTGTCCTCTCTTTCCTTCTCCATAAGCAAAATATCCAAAAATCCACCAGCACCATGAATTACTTTTTGGTTTCTAAGACCAGCAATGGCAACAAATGTAGACATTTCAATAAGGCAGGAACCAATCATTGGGATAGTCCAGCATGTGGTCAAGATACAAGGATGCCATATCCCCATCACCGCGAAGTGCTTACTGGAGTTAAAAGTGTGAGCTTGAACATTCATTGTACAACACATTATACCACAGGTCAAAACACGAAACCGTGATTTGAATAAGGCTAGTTCCAGTATAAAAATTTTAGGTTAAAAAAGACGCATATACGTATTAAGGAAGGAAATTTAACCATATTTTCAATCACATACCCTTAATCCAGAGTAAGTGCCTAAACAAAACATCAAAATTCCAAATGTAACATATGTAATTATTATATTTGCAAAACACATCAATAACTCTGAAGTAGAACTGTAGAAGTGCACCAGATCTCCACAAGGCAAAAAATGTATAGTCCCTTCGGGGGACATCTGATAAAATTGGAACAATACAAGACAGTGGAAAACATGTTAAACATAATGCATCGGCATATCAAGGCAAATAACAAAACAATTCCCAAGTAAAACAAAGTCCTTTAATCACAGTGCATTTGACGAAACGTCAAGCAAAGGATAAAGTAAAGGTTGGACATTGTAAATATTTACACCACCCAAGTATATCAAAGTCCTTTAATCACAACATGGCTAAACAAGATCCATGGTGTAACAAAATCCACAATTTGGCAAGGCAAAAGACATAAAGACATGGAAAATAACAGTCTCTCTAGACAAAACAAGGGTCCAAGAGGTGGCTTGTACACATTCTAAAGGTGATTGCCATGAATTTTAGTATAGTTCCATACAACACTTTATTCTTGCAAGCAATAAACTTGCCAGGATTCCCCTCTCAGCAGGGAGTATCCGAGGATGGCATGTACGAATACATTTGAGACATGGTGAACACTTTCTGAGTAAACAAGAGACATCCGTGGCCTTGCACATTCAAATAGCATGTTAAACATTGCCGATCAAAAAAAAAAAAAAAAATGTTAAACGTTCTCTGAATTATGAGGGAGGCATATTTGATAGAATTTCACATTTCCAACCACACCACCTTCGACCAAAAGTGCACAAAAAACTTCTACTCAACTCACTCCCCAACTAGTTTATTTTGAGCTATCCTCCAATGTTCCCACACAAGAAAGTGCATATATCTTCAGTAATGCTATACGGGTAAATCATGATTTAATGATATACCAATAGGTGTTTTGCAACACTGGACGACTGCTCAGCCACCCAATTCTAGGACTGTCGGACATATTTCATATGCCGATTGCAAACATGCATGTCTTACATGTTTGGACTAAAGACTACAATTACAGAAAATTGTGTGTCGTAGTTGAAGTCTTGCAAGTCAAATTTCTAAACATACGCCCATTGACTCTAAGGTAACTCCCTTCACCGCCTTACCGCAATAAGTTGCGGTAGTCGTTGGTCCACATCGCAGAAGTTTGGTTTACCCCGCCCACTAGTATGCGGGCAGCTATCGATTATGAGAACATTTCCATTGCCATGTTACGGTCCACGAAACCTATTGGCCAAACAAACAACCATTGTCTACATCTATAAATTGCCTTTATTAAGAGCGTATTGATTAGATTAACATCAATATCTTTCCCTCTAGGCCCTTTTGTACGTTTTTACACTCGATGGGTGTTGAATTTCAACAGAATAATTAGATTGTTTTAACTTGATTTCGCCCATTCTCTTTTTCTTCTTTTTGGGTAGTTTCACAGAATATTTGATCCCCTTTTTTGTGAACCAAAATGTTCGTAAGAAACTTTCCCGTTGATTCCCTTTTTACTGAACCAAAACATGTTCGTATGAAACTTTGCTGAATACTAAATGCACGTGCCTCCCTTTCCATCAATTATATTTGTGAGAAAGAAGGAAAGTGATATTCCCCATGGCGAAATTCCTTTATTCCCAATGTATTGATTAGGTCCCCTTCCCATTGTCCCTTTTGTACTTTTCCCCAATGATGGTTGTATTCAGTGGAACTTGAAAGCACATAGAAAGAATGATAAACCGTATGGATTGGTTCACCAGTGTTGAGAGAGAATCCCTTATTGACTCTACAACATTGATTCCAAAATAATTAGGGAGCAATAATGAATACTTCCTTATTTCGACAATAAAATAGTACACTACTTGCAGGCGAAGCAAAAGCACTCGTCGATGTTGATATGGTCGTAAAATGTGTCTTTTAACACCTCAGTAGCACAATATGTTGACATGAATATCATAACTGAAGTCTTTAAGTGGGATGGTTGAGATCAAGGATTTCTAAGCATTTTTTTTTTTCATATTCCCAAATTGTATCTCATAGTAGCCATCTCTTCAGAATTCATTAGATCCAGTAAAATCACAAACATCTTAAACTCAATAGAATTGAAAACATCTTGTTTTAAGTCTAAAATGTGAAAAACGACAACTAGATTGCACTAATGGAACACATATAACTTCACCATTGAATTTGCCTTATTAAGTGCACGGACAACTTAATCAATGCATGTCAAATTTATCTTCCAATTGAAGTTTGCATAGCTCCAAATATTTTCAGGGTTAAAGTTCGTGGGCATTGAGGACACTGAGTGTTTTCGATCTTTTATCGAAACTAATATTTATGGTACTATAACCTTCGGTCTAATAATAGTTGCCGATGGACTTTCTATTTCTTTACTTAAACGTTAATCAATAGTATTTGATAAGCATCCAACTCAAAACCAATTGGCAATGAGTGGAGATTCCACTTAGGCTCATATACTAGGTTTGAATGTCATATTTAACCAATATGGGACAATCTCTAACACTCTCCCGCGCATGTGACCCCTGACTCACACGTGGTGAGGTAAACAAACGATTCGACTCATACACAACAATCAACTATCAACGACAAACAAAAGGGAAGCCAACTGTCAACGACAAAGTCTTGTCCAAAAGCCCATGAAAACCTAGTTCTGATACAATGTTAAAGCATCCAACTCAAAACCAATTGGCAATGAATGGAGAGGCCGCTCAGGCTTATATACAAGGTTTGAAGGTTATACTTAACCAAAGTGGGACAAGTTCTAACAAGAACGTACTTAGTTTTGAATTAAGCCAACTTATGCATGATTAATAATCACTTAGCGCTCGAGGACGATTTCGTTAGGCAAAGCTATACCACCATCAGAGCACCTACATTGCATGTGCCCAAACTAGTATATATCCATATGAATAAACACTCACATTGACATTCAAGCCAAATCTAAGCATCTATTGTCCAAGATTCACTAAAAGATCTCCAAGTATCTAGTCTATGAGTGGGCTAAATCATAAGGTCAAATTCTACCAATTTAAATTGATGGAGGGATTCACATCTCTTTCACACATGTAAGGATGAAGATAACTTAAGATTTCCTTAGAGAGGTTGCACAAATTTTGATAATTTTTTTCCTCCTCCGCCTTTTCCATTTGTAAAGTATGAGACCCAAAAAAGGAAGTCCATTCCCTAGTTATGAAACAAATTTCCAAAATATATCCAGCCATGTTTGAAAAGCATCTACTTTAAGTCTTGAACCCATATTTCCCTTTATTAACCATCCAACTTGAAACCAATTGTGTGGAGAGGTAGTACAAACTCGCGTACTAGTTTTGGGGGATATAATTAACCACATCATGTGGGACAAACTCTAACTTCGTGACTTTTCGCCATTTCTTTCAACCAAACAAGATGACCTATTCAGGAATCTCGGGATCTATGATAATCTTCTACTCCTTGAAGCATTTTATCATACCGTATCTGGTGATTCTGTTTCCCAGATATCAACTTTCATAAGCCTTTCCCCGTTTGAACCTAGCCCTACACTTCAAGGCTAAGCCATGAACGGTACTTGTGAGATAATCATAGCCATAACATCATTAATGCCATCTCTATTAGAGAATCATATATGGGATTATCACCTCATACAGCTCCTCGCGAGTCTCTAATGAAATTAAGGATATGTTGGATATGGAATTATATCTTGATCTCTTTGCCACCACGGCTCCTTCAAGAATACCATTATGTGTGCTTCATATGTAAAACGTCGAGTGGTTTCTTGGTCCTCTTCCAATGCTTTTGGATTTAGGGGTAAAAGAAGAGGAACCTCCTATGCTACTCAAACACAGTGGGAAATGCTATTCGTACGGTAGTGGATCAAGGTCTTCAACGAGCATAAGTCATGATAAAAGGTCCTGGTCGGTTATGCTCTTCATGTAGAATTCAAACCAAATGACTCTAATGAAATTACATCAAGACTCCCACATATTATTGATAATGTATGAGACATCTCCATTTCCCCGCGAAGAATCTGCAGAACTACAACTGCTTAGCTTTCAATTTGCCTCTTACCATCAAATGAAATATGAATAACTCGTCCATATCTCTTTGAAACAAGGGGATCCTTGTTTACCAACCAACCACTATCTAATAAAATCCAACTCTATCTTGACACATTCCTCCAAAAACTGGTTTCGTGTGGACTCTTTTCCCAACTAACAAAGAGACCTTGGCGGAATGAAATCCATTCAAGTGAGAATCCTCTCGTGCGCATGCCCACCTTTAAATGAATTCTTCATCCGCACGTCTACTCCCACAAAAAGGAAGTCGTCATCAAGCTCACTGAGATTTCACGTTTTGGGACCTTATCTTATGTTGGTGGATGGAAAGACCACAGGGTTTGGTCGAGCAGTGAGCTTGGAGAGTAGAGTAAAGGTAACGTCAAGAAGGGTAGCATTATCCCCAAGCATTTCACGATACCTTTTTTTTTTTCCCATACGTAAGGAAGTGCATCTCTTAGCTGAATCCTCTTCCATAATGGCACAATATAATAGAATCAGCTGGAGTAGACACGCAAATTACTTTAAATACGAAAAGCCAAGTAGGTGGGTTAGTTTGAGTGGAAAAGGGAAAAAACAATCGAGCTTGAAATCGTTTCCAGAGATATACATTTACCAAGGGAGACAGTTAAGATATCCTGACACGACATTTTATTTTGTTCATAACATAAGACCAATCAATTGAATATTGATTATCACGCTTGGGCTGCTTTAATATTAGTCTCTGCATTTTTGCACCGAAACAGTTTTACTCCTTCTTGTTCAGTCAACTGCTATGCCTTTTACGCATTTAGCCATAACCAGCTAGGTCTAGGTTCAAGTGGCATTTAACCCCTAAACATAACTCATCCGCTGAAAAGATCAGCCGGTTTGGACTTCGGCTTACTTTCCCCAAGCTCTTTCGTGCATAATCTCGAATGTTATTAGCTCATGGTATAATCTCTTCCCGTCGCCACTTTGTCAAAGACTTCTCAGTTGTTCAAGAAGATGTGCTGCTACTATGCCCTTCGAGGCTATTCTCTTTCCTCGTGCCACAAATGATCTATGAATAAGAAGAATGCCAAAACAAAATGAGAGGTAGCTAACAACTTCTAGGAGAGACATAATTGACTGCCTTGGCCATCTTTTCATTTGCATCTGAGGCTGCCCTTCTTAATTTAATAGCCCTTCGAGCAAAGGAGTGTCCTACTTTTGGAAGACACTGTGACCCCGGCTTCCGCATGAAGAGGTAACCATAGAATCCATTACTTTGGAAAGACAACATTCTGTACTTAAGGCGCAAATAAGAGGCAATCAACCAATGGAGCCTTGTCGAAAAGCATCTGAAAAAATCCTAGCTCTTACATTCTATTAGAGCATTCAAACCAAAATTAATTGCCAATGAGTGGAGAGGCCGCCCAAACTCGTATATACTAATTTTGGAAGTGATAATTCATCATTTACAAATATGGGA
This sequence comes from Rhododendron ovatum, assembly GCA_019656835.1. Taxonomy (NCBI): domain Eukaryota; kingdom Viridiplantae; phylum Streptophyta; class Magnoliopsida; order Ericales; family Ericaceae; genus Rhododendron; species Rhododendron ovatum. The sequence goes on along the minus strand of CM033802.1, from coordinate 10,014,156 downwards.
CAAGCTCTAAAAGAAAAATACATTGGATTGTATACAAGATTGTATAATCGTGCGCGAGATTCCTTAATAACCACATGGAGCAGGATAATCCAGAATCTTGCATTAGTGTTCTACCTGATGTATTAAATTGTACTAGAATATGTTTGAATCGACAGATGTTAAGAAGCTGAACACCAATCATCCTCAGATGACGAAAATGTGGACAAGGGGGCAATTGTTGGGTTAGCCTTCCCATGTGGTCACGATACAACTCATACAAGGATATCACGTCTCCCATCGCTTGGTGAAGTATGCACACCAAGTCCTTTTAAGTGAAACATGGGGTCCTTTAATGGAGAACTCAATCCATGTGAGTCTGGCTAGCAAAAAGGGAAAACATTATTCAATGTGTGAGGACGTTGCCTAGTCGTATCAGGAGCGTCCGTTGACAGCATATCAGCTTAAATGTACCCTACTCACTTGAAATCCATAGTACCACATCATCATGAAATTCAAACAAACTAACAAAAGCAACTACTCAAAATAAGCGTATACTCTCAAGTCTCAATAGAGCAGTGAGCACAATAATAAACATTACCAAAACCCCTTTATATACAAAGACTCCACTACATATACTTCAACAATCTCAAATTATTTCCATACACCAAACCATGATTGGTCGTATCCAACTCGGAGTTGTCCACCTAATATTCAAGCAACAAACTCCCGATGACGTGCCCCATATATCAAACCGACTTATATTGATGAGAAACCAAGACACATATCTTAGTCTACAAATGCACAATCGTTTCAGAATAACCTGACAACCAAATAATCAAATCAAATAGATTATACAAAATATCAGTGTATATGCCGTGTATGTAAGCGTGTAAATGTATATATATCAAGAGCAACGAATGCACAAAATATATAGCATGTTCTAATAAGAAAAAGTATCATGTATTGCATCATGAATCACGTGGATATCCCAAGAATATTTGCATAAACATAAGAGACATTTAGAGATACTTTACATTTTACTACTCAAGGAAGAAGCAAAAGGGGGGCCAAGGGTTGCCTTGGTCACCCTCAAGTTTCTTGTAATTCCTATACTACCCCAATATTTTTGCAGATTTCTATAATATACAACATAAAATGGTCCCTGTGTTTTGTAGAATTCCTCTTGTTGCCTCTCTCTTTTGAGAGTATTCTCTAAAATATGGCATGACTTCACTTATTTTCACATTAAACAATACCTTCAATTCTAACAACTTAATAAGTTTCATAATGCTTTTGTATGAAATACCATTTGTTTTAGAAGTAACTCTTTTTTCTTGGCTGTAATTATATTGGTCACCCCAACATCTGATTCCTCACCTTGTCCCTATTACCACCAAACATACTAAATTAAAACATATGTATCATATCATATAGATATCTTAAGATATTTAAACATAAGAATTAAGATACATTAAGAAACATATATTTAGAGATACGCATCAATTTTACCTCCAGACCTTTAAACGCGTATGGAATCGTAACCCATATGATATCGTGAATTGTAAGATCTTGACAACATTACATATAAAAGAATACACAATTGAGAGCAACAAATGCCAAATATCAAGAGAAGACCAACCCATATCATGAATTGTAAGATCTCGACAACATCCCATATAAAAGCATACACAATTGAGAGCAACAAATGCTAAATATCAAGAGAAAACCACCTTATGTATCGGCGGCAGTAAACCGACACGCGGCCGTCTTTCCTCTTCAGTGCCAGCAAAAGCCTCCAACCAACGGGCAACCAGTCACCAAACTCACAAGCACTAACAATCCTCCGTTTCTTTCTCCTGCTCCCCCACTGCCCTTCTAAACCCCCCAAAAACCCTAGAAACTGCTCTTCACTCTCCAACCCCACAGTCCTCCTCCTGAACTCCCCTGCATACAATTCATCCCCATTCTCCAAGGCCTTGAAATCAACCACCACCCCATTCTTATTCACAATCTCCAACTGAGTGTTCGCAACCGGTACCGCCACCGGATTATTACTAGGATTCCTCTCTCTCTTCCGCTTCCTCGGCCCTTGAGAGACCACCATTTGCATGTCCCCGGCGCAAACGACAGGTTGCGGCGGCGGCAATTCGGTTTCGCTGCCGCCGGTGATGAGGTGTTTGAGGAAATTGACGATGGTTGTGTTCTCGGCGTGTTCAGGGTCGTTCGGGGAGGGAGAGGAGGGGAGGGGTCTAGGGTTGGAGGGGAGGCGGTGGCGCAGGCCGGCGGAGGAGTGGTGGTGGTGGTGGCGGGAGTAGGTCTGGCGGCGGCTGCCGGCGCTCTCGTTGAAGATGGAGGGGTTGATTTGGGGGGCGATGGCGTCGTTTGGGCGGCGGAGGTCGAGGGCGAAGTCGGAGCATAGGGAGAGGGCGTGGAGCTCGGATTGGGAGAGTTTGGTTATGTCGATGTGAGAGAGGGATTCCGGCTTGGGCCCACCAGGTGGTAGTGGCGGCTTGGTGGTGGCGGGCACCGTCACCATTTCTAGTAGAGAGAGAGAGAGAGAGAGAGAGAGAGAGAGAGACTGAGAGAACTAAGTGGCGAAGAGGGGAGAGAGTGAAGAGGGGGAGGAGGGAGAGATGGCAGGAGTTTTACAGATGCTTTTCCTGTCTGGAGTCTGGACAAGGTGACACGTAGAAATAATTTTTACAAAAAGAAATGCAACGCTAGGTACACTCTACCCGATGACTACTCGACTACTTCTCTCTCACATGTGTGTTTCTCCGAACTCGGGGTCCTGTTATGCACAATTTCGGCCATGGGATCAATTTGACGACTCGAATCTCATTTTAGAATTGCCCCACTTTCCTCGGCTCTATATATTTAATTGTAAAATGAGCCTCATTTATATATATGAAAGAAGAGTAATCGAGGAGTGGCCGATAAACGCATCACACTTGTCTTTTTATTCATGTAAAGTTATTAAACTAGCTTATTCTTATTTCTCACGTCATTTTTATATGGAGGATAATTTGATAATTTCATGCGGATAAAGACAAGTGCCAACGGAGAAAAAGATGTGCTAAAATCATTTCCTATAGTAATAGGATTTCCCAAATCCATTTAGGATGTCTTTAAATATTTACCTTTTTAAAAAAGATTTCCAAAATCTATTTAGGATGTCTTAAACATTTACCTTTTAAAAAAAGATTTCCCAAATCCCAAGCATTATGTATAGTCGAATCTGCTTTTCTGAAATGTCTGAAAAAATAATGTTTGACCAAATCTAAAAGTCTCTTGAGTATTTTTTTAATTTCTGATTTGTATAATCATGTTTCTTTATTCTTTTCTGATTTGAGGAAAGAAACATTAAAAAGTACTTCGACCAACTTAAAAAAAAAAAAGTGGTAGAAATTAAAAAATAGGAGGATTCAGAATAAGTCCTTTTTAATCGTTCTTAATGTATGATTTCTTTATGTGATTCATATTATTTTTATTTCTTCTATTCCTAGTTGGGACAAACTAAAACAAAACAATTATCTCCTGGGATTTCTTTTTTCCTTTTTAAGTTATCATTGCGTTTAACATTCACATTTTTTGGAAAGTTTTCTTTTTGACAAGAACACATTTTCATTTTTTGTTGACTAGTTTTAATCTAATAATTTCCTAAAAAGTATATGTCGAATGTGACATTATAGCATTCATCCCGAAGGAATGTGCTCTTATCCCGTGTGATTGCGGTTTTATCCCGAGTGATTGTGCACCATAACTTGCATTCACAATGACATGAAATAAACATTAAATGGATTAATATACTTTCCTAAGGTGTTTTTTTCCCGTGGATTTTGCATTTTTCTATATATAAATAATGGTTTCCCTATAAGTACTGTAGAATTTTATTCTTCTATGATTAAAGTTTATTTATAAGCGGCCAATCCTCCCCTGAAACGATTTTTCTATGTGGGGCTGTTAATAAATCCGTGGTTGAGGAATTACAAGTATGAAATGATTTTCTTTTTTTTTTTAACATCAATATTTTTTTTTTATTAACCTTTGAAATGGAAACAAACAAGGAGTAAGGATAAAAGCAACAAGGGCCCAGATCCTTGATTGGTAAGATGCCAACCAAAGAGAAATCCTCAAAGGCCGAAGCCCAACACCTAAAGGCCACAAGCCTAGATAAAACAAATGAAGACCAAATGGGACGCAGCTCAAACACCAGAAAAGTCCTAAAAGCACGAATACAAGGGGATTAGGCCCAACAATAAAACCCCGACACCCAAAACATTATGAAATGATTTTCAACGCCATATGGAGACATGAAGTAAAAGTAAATACCAAACAGAATTGTTCCTGTGACTGGATTGTGTTGCACAAAACATGTTCATGGAAGAATTTGATCGGAAATTCGTTTTCCGGTCGAGTTGATAAGTGGACTATGAGTTTTGTTTTCCTTTTACTTGCACCAAAATGCAATGTCATGTGTTGTCATTGTCGTCGTTTTTGTCGTTTTATCTCATTAGTTACGTGGCAAAACGAAGAACCAATTACAAGAATGCAAGTATATTTCGAGACAAAACAACCGACGTACTAATACAAAACTCTGTTTAACATTTTTCTGTTGGTACTGGGTTGATTTTGATCACTTTCCTCGTTGATCTTTCCATCTATTGGACCTCTTATTCATACAGAACAAGTAGATACTAGCCATGAAGCAATGTTTTTGGGTAAGTTAATTCGTTGAAAAACAAAATCACTATGCTAATCGGGTTGGGGTTAAGATTGCAACCGCTGCCCTACGGGTACGGGTGAACAAAAGCGTACTCCAAAATCGGAAACAAAACCACCCTACACACAAAAGAGGTAAGGGTATCCTACTACGTATGGGGAACAATAGGCTAATTAAGTTGTGATATTCCGAAATCTATTCTTATTCGAGAGAAATTAATTGGAGTGTTGATTCTCTAAAATTAACCAAGTGAATGAAAAGCTATGTTAAAGAGGTAATCAACATATAGAAAAGGTATTAGGGTTTCTGATCCACCCTAGTTCACAACTATGGTATTGCTCAAGTCTCAAGATTTAATGAATCGACTTAACATTGACCTGCGCAGCTATAAGCCCTAGCAGTATCGCCAAGTAAATTGATGGAATCAAAAACTGGCATAGCCCATCTCCGAATAGCACGGATGTCTTTCGATGTAATCTACAATGATCTGCCTTCTCTAAGCATCGCCTATCCCACTTTTTCGATTGCAATTACAAAGAAAACCATTGCGTAACCGTGTAATTGTAATAAAAATCAATCACAGACAAGGAAAATCGATCGTTCCATAGATCAGAAGCCTAAAACTTTGTACAATAGTCGGCCAATCAACAAATATGGAAATACAAAATCAAATGTTAGTACTTGCTAGGGTTTCATCTAATCCCTAAGGAGATGGTTAGCTGCTCATGGAGGATATAAGATTCAAAGCTCTCGATAAAATCTCCATGGAAAACCTTCAAGATTTCCTTCTTATTCAATCCATTGGCATCTCCAAACCTTGAACCACCATAATAATCATTAGAGGTATATATCCATCCAATTGAGGCTGAAAAACTCTTTAAGAAATGGAATCAGAAAATTTTGTTGAGTTGCATATATGCCCCTCAGCAATCCCTGTGCGCCCGGGCGCATCCAGAATCTCTTTACTGATGTAATGTGCCTCAGGCGCATTTAAACTGCGCCCTGAGCAAATCCAAGTTTTCTCTACTGCTGAAATGCACCTCAGGCACACTTGGCCGAATTTCCTAGATCATTCTTTTTTTCCATTTGGCTCCCATTGGGAATCCATGTTTGACATTCCTTTGAGACTTTCAAAGTTTTCAAAACAATGTCAAAACTCTTTGCGATTGGCTGAGTCGACTTACGATCAAGAAAATGACTTAATGTACCAGAAGTAACGAGGGAAGTAGATAAAAGAAATGCAAGTTGGACAGGTGTGCATTTCGGCACTTATCACTAATCAACAATTATAGACATAACTGCCGAGCAAAAAAAAAAAAAAAAACACAATTATAGACATAACTCTAAAAAAGTGCCACCTCATGTGTCTGAAATAGCTTTGAGACTGAGCTACTAGTAGATTATCACATTCTACAACTGCGATTTTGAGCCCTTCGCTTTCTGGAGAAAACCACACATCTAACAACTAACAGCAACGCAAACGTTACAAGTACGATCACAGTAATGAGAACAATCTTTGTTGTCCTAGACGATCTTGAATGCCTTCTGGGAATGATCTCTTGTGTTGAAGGGCAAGACAGATTGTGAGGCAAACATAGATTGGCATTCCCGGCGAAAGATCTGTTACTAAAGTACTGAAACTGATTACCACTAGGTAGTCTACCTGAAAAGTTGTTATAAGAAAGGTCTAATATTGTCAAACTAATCATCGACCCCATTTCCTCCGGTATTGGACCACTCAGATGGTTCCTTGACAAGTCGAGAAAAGTCAGTTTCCTCAGCTTTGAGAATCCTATTGGAATTTCACCATCCAAACTGTTTTTGCTCAAATCAATTGAAGTCAGTTCAGGACAATCAACAATTGAAGTTGGAACGCGACCACTAATGTTGTTGCCACTTATGTCCAGCTTCGAAAGCTTCTTTAGATTGGAGATTTCCACCGGAAGCTCACCAAAAAGTCTGTTCCTTTCCAGAGATAAAGACGTCAAGCTAACCAGATTTCCGATCGCAGGAGGGATTTTACCGGTGATGGAATTGTTAGACAGTGTGAAGGTATCAAGCTTTTTTGCTGACATTTGAGGTGGAAGTTCTCCGGTGAAGTGGTTGTCGTTGAGTTCAAGAAAGTTTAACAATGGCAAGCTGAGGAGCCTAGAAGGAATTGTTCCATTTAACAAATTCTTCATCAGTCTCACCTTAACAAGCGATTCACACTCTCCAATTTCTTCAGGAATGAGTCCGGAAAAGTAGTTCTCCATCAGTATTAACATCTGCAATTTCCCTCTTCTGCACAAATGGCAAGGAATTTTTCCAGTGAGTTTGTTGCCAGAAACATCAAGCAGTTGCAGGTTTCCTTTTAGGCCAAGATTTTCTGGCAGTTCTGAGGTAAAATTGTTTCCCCATATCTGTAATACCTCTAGATTGGGAAGATCGCCGATGAAGGATGGAACAGGACCATGAAAATGGTTTACAAAAAGATTAAGCAAGATAAGGTTCTTCAGTTCTGACAAACTCTCGGGTAAATGGCCACTGAGTTCATTAACTGAGATGTCTAGAGACTTCAAACTGATCAAACCAGAGAGTTCAGAAGGTATTTGACCCCGGAGCTGATTCATTTGGAGATAGAGTTGTTCTAACATCTTTAAATTTCCCAGAGTTTTTGGAATTTCACCTGATAGGTTACAACTTGCCATATCTAGTATTATGAGCGAGCTCAGTAATCCAAACTCGGGTGGAATCCCTCCTTCAAAAGAATTGAAGTACCCAAGATGGAGTTCTTTAAGGTTTAACAAACGGCACAAACTCCCTGGAATCTTTCCAGTAAGTCCATTTCCCTGTAAACCTAAACTCTCAAGGCTCTGGAGCTCAGAGTAAACCTCTGGAATTTCCCCAGAGAAGTAATTCCCACCAAGATGAAGAGTTTTGAGCCCCTTCAGCTTTACAAACTCTGTCGGAAGTCTTCCGGAAAGGTTGTTATTGTACACATTGAAAACCTCGAGCTCTGTCAGTTTAGCTATCATGCTTCTGTGGATGGTACCACTGAAGTTGTTGGAAGAGATGTTAATGAACTTGATGGAGGTAAGATTCGACATTTCCTGAGGAAGCTCACCAGTGAGATTGGTAGCAGAAAGAGTGAGACTGATGAGGTTTTTCAAGTAGCCTATCTCCGGTGGAATTGAACCTGATAGAGGGACAAACGAGATGCTGATAGATGTTACTCGCGAGTGGTCATCGCAAGTTACTCCGGAGAACGAACAATGGGCAGAAGGAGGGGAGGAGTGGTTCCAGTCTTCGAGTCCTGATCCCGATGGTCCCACCATGGAGGACTTGAGCTTCAAAAGTACTTCCATGTCAGAAAGAGAATGGGAGACTGAAACAAAGAGGATGAAGATAGAAGGGAGCAAGAAATAACTAAAAGACATCTTCATCTTGGTGTTTTTTTTACAACTGGATTCAGATGAGCACTAATATATTGTAGTGTTGGGAGTTCAAAACAAAAGGAATAAACAAAAAAGAGGGAAAGCGAAAGGAGACCATACGTAGCTTCTTCTTTTTTGGTACATCGGAACTGACCATGCGCAGCTTTGCCCTGGCTTCAAATGGGCCTCCTGCAAGTGGGCGGTGGGATTGGGCCCTAGGATTAGTCGAGATGCGAGAAAGCTAGCCCGGACACCTGAGTGATAAAAAAAAGAGAGGAGAGGGTAGCAAAGCCACTATGTCACTTTGGTTACTTCGATGTCAGTGTCATGGAACGTAGTTGGCTTTGTTTAGTATATATCCCTCTGAAAACCAAAAGATGAGAACTTGTTCACTTTCTCTATAAGGTTAATCCACTTTAGTAAAAGGCACAATTGAAGGCTAGAATCTTGTTCTCACCCAACCAGCTAGTGGAATCAGAATTGTAAGCTGAGTGACTGGGAATAAAGACTGCTACTTTCTTGATCATGGCGGGCAGGCATTTATCCTGAAAGAAGAACCCTATGCTTGACCACATATACGGAAGCTTGAAGCAAAACACACCAAATTTGGCTTGAACAATAAATGGTTTGAAGCCTGACTCCTCTAAGTAGTTTTGTGCTCTTTGGTCTGATCAAATCTTTGGATGCTAAACCAGTTTTCAAAAAACTCTGGACAGTCTTGAAAACGAGTCAATTTTGAGGTGTTACTCGGTGTAAAATCTTCGATGTACCTTAAATGAGCTGTATGTTACTCCTAAAATTCGATGACACAGTCTTGTTTTCTATATCACTAGGTAGAGTGCCATTTACTTCTAAATTGTGTTGTTTTTCAACAGAGGAAGATGCAACTTTGCACATTAATTCCCACTACTGGATCAACAGTTACTGCAATGCAGTTCTAAATCCATGAAAAACAGCACAAACTATACGACACATACCCATCAATCAATGGAATCCACTGAATGGTGCATTTAAACAAGTTGAGACTTCGGCCAACTTTTATTTTCAGCCGTAGAATAAAGGTGTAAGTTCCAGAAGAATGTGATCCCTCCTTCCGCAGAATTGGCCCCTCCTCACATGGAGTATCTGTGCTCATTACACCATTCAATAAGAAAACAAAGCAGTTCCCATAAAATGCGTGTCTTCCCTTAACCTCTGGAAAAAGGTCAAAACCATTGGCTACTCAACGGACGATGAATAATATAATCCATTTCAATATAGTCCACTACAAAAAAGATGGATCAATAGCTTAAATCCCTATTTGTGAATCAACTATGATGGAAAGAAATTGGAATAAAAACAGCAAGCGAACAAGCAATATGCAACATAATGCATCTTACAAGATTGGTTGGGGACTAACAAAATGACAAGTTTTAGTGTGTTACCAATCTCAACTATTGATGCAGATCGAAAGCAGGAGACTGGTTTTATAAGTCAAATAACTTGAATTTCTTGTCTGATTTTCACTCTGGACGGCAATATAAACTCAATTCTAGCTTCCAAGCAAAGACAACAATATCCTCCCAGGTATATACAATAAACCTACATATCCTTGAAAATGAACAAATTACGACACTGCAAACAACTGAGTAACTTTCCACATGGAGGATTTCTTACATAAGCCAAAAGCCAATCTAGATTAAGTTCACATTATTTCTTCAAGTCCCGGAGACAAGAAACCACCTGAAATTTTTTGTAACAGAAGATTGGGTGATAACTAAAAAGGCACCAACGAACCAGAAAACCCATTTTCAGTTATCAAAGGCCCTTTGATTTATGTTTGGCTGCAAAACAAAACTTTGAGATGACAAAAGCACTTTATACTTGTCAAGGCTTCCAGCCTCCCACCAAAGCTTTTTCCTATTTAGAAACCTCTTCACTGAAAGCCATGCACAGCACCATCAAACATGCACTAAAATGCCTCCCACAGCTAGATGACATGCTTCCTTTGGAACTAGCCGACATAGCCATACAAGATGAAGACAACCAGAACCCAATTTATCAAGCTTTAACAATACTTGAACTAAAGAACTAGCTGGCCAAGGCAGTTTGCACAATGGTCGTGGAATACCACTTTGCAATGTGAGGTCTTGATTCGAGCTACATCAGCTGATAAAGCAACATCACAACCGCTAGGAGTTTTACCACTACTCTTGTACCTCTGGCACAAGAACAAAGCCTGAAAGAAAACAATTCGAAATCATTTGACCTGGGACTGAAAAACAAAAGAAGCTACCAAATCTAAGGTGAGGGGTCTCAAATAAATCACTTTCCCAATTAGTAATTTTGTTTTTCTACCAGAACCTATAAGCTCCTCTAAGCAACTCTGAAAATGTTAGCAGCCTCTCTCACCCCACAGAGAAAAGCTCCATGCATTAGTTGATGTATCCTCGGTAGCCAACGGCCAACACTCAAAATAGTATTAATATGGATTTCTGAAGCACCAATTCCATAAATATGAACAAGCAGTTTGTTCATCAAGCTTGGTTTGGTTTTAAACTTTAAAGTTTAACGAGCTTTAAAATATATATTCAAACTTAGCTTATTTATGAGACAACTGATCTCAAGCGAACTTTAATCAAGCCTAACACGAGCTGATTTCAAGTAACTTGAATTTTTCATGAGTCGTAACCCAAACAAGTCAAGTAGTAATTTGTTCGAGCTTGGTATGAAACTTTAACAAGCTTAAAAATAAAAAAATTATGCTTTAATACTTGAACGAGCTTTTAACAATCAAATACTAGCTCGAACTTGAGTAACTTGATTCTTTTTGCAGCCCCATTTAATATCCTCACAACATGGCTTCGAGTACAGAAATATTCCAAATTTAATCAACAAATAAATGGTCCTCGTGAGACACATGAACAGTGAAGAGCAAAAACAAATTTTGAAAATACCCAGAAAATAAATCCTCGTACTCAATCTTCTCCCAAATTCCCAAACGTATCACTCTCAATTCGGCAACTCTGCTGACCGGAGTGAAGCCGGAATTTTATGCAGCCGGAAACTTAAGGCCACTCTTTCTCACTGGCTTTAATTTAGCTTTTCTTCCCTTGAACTTTCCGAATTTACTTTATTTAGCTAATAGACTTCCAATTTAACCTATTGAGTCCCTCAACAATCTAAAGTTTTCGGTGGAGTTGCAAGAACCATTTTGCTGCCAGTTTCAGGGGAAAGGGAACCGTGCTACTTGCACATATATTTTTACACATATTTTGTACATACATTTTTATGGAATTCATATCGAGGTTCTATAAAAATGATTCGAATCGTTCATCTTTTTTTAAATATTTTTTGGAAGGTTCCTGTAAAAAATCAGCTCCAACGGATATCTGTAAGGGCTTTCTTAGAATTCGTAGGGCAAAACAGAATGATTCGTCCTACGATTTCTGAGAAAGCCCTTACCGACATCCATTGGAGCCGATTTTTTACAGAAACCCTTCAAAAAATATTTTAAAAAAGATAAGCGGTTCGAATCATTTTGTGGGACCTCAATATGGGCTCCACAAAAATGTATGTGCAAGATATGTGCAAAAACATATGTGTGAGAATTATGGAGAACTAGCGAATGCCCGTGCCTGAAGGCACGGCGCAACACATTTTGAAGACAACTAAAGCTACGGGTCGAGCAATGAGCAAAGGGATGACATGTTGAAAAAAATGGGTAGGAACAAAGTAAAATACGGTATATTTTTGTTGTTGCAAAACTTTAATATGCTAATTACCTATGCCTGCAGCACTGCGCAACAAAAGTTTTATTTGTTAAGTCTCTACCCGTGTGTACATCACTACCAATGATAATCCTAATCACATATACCGAGTTCATTGCATTGATAGGATACACACTGAACTATATTAATCCAAACCACAAAACTCAAAACCAATACCATGTTACATTCATAGAATCCAATTTTAACATGCATAAAAAATCTAAAAATTTATATAGAGTCAAATCTGATACACTACGTAGGGAAAAAAAAGGTGTTCAACATAGATCTTATTGTCTTGAAATTTGTCTATCCATCTGCCTCCCAAGAGTTTTTGTACCAACGCATATCTACTTCATCCAAAAAGCACAATTAGGAATATGAATAACAGCCTAAAAAAATAATTAATGAGCAAGAATTTCTTCTTGTAAAAGTAAAATGATGACTAATAATAGTTACCTTAATTCTATATCTTGTTTATTCGTCTCTCAACACCATCATGGTACGATCATGACCTTTGTAGATGTACTTGTGAATATACTTAACAGATTTTATTCCAGGACAAACTTCCAAATTGATATGAGAATTATATTTTCTCGAAAGGTATGTATTGTATGACACCACATCCCTTTTATCAATTCGTTGACCCCTTACAGTATAAAGAAAGTAAAGTAATAATGGCATTGGTAGGCATAACCCATGCATAAAAAGTACGATTAACTTATTGCTCATCATGAATCACCACAATTACATTTTTTTCTCGAAAACACGTAACCTTTGTACTGAAAAAATAAAACAAAGCAAATATGAATCAAATATATAAAATTAGATTAAGCAATGCAATTTGAGTAAATAGTTCTTACATTTTCTGCAAGTTACCATCGAGCTGCATAAGAAATTGAAGAATTCACCGAATGCATAGGAAACAATTAATTTGATTATTACGACCAAGGTATAAAATGAAACGGTTCAACTCACATGGCCATAGACGCTTAGATTGTCCATGATTAGTTAAGTCCCAAGAAGTTATCTGAAATTTGAAAGAGAGTAATAGTCAAAAGTTATTATGAGAATAACAACAGAAAGCATTTTAAAGATATATATCGACTCACATAATATTAAATGAGTGACAAAAAAAAAAAAGGAACACAAAACTCCAGTTTCCGATGTGTTTGGTTAACATCGTAATATATTCATCGATGCATATATGGTAATGTTTAAAAGAGTGTAAATAACAACACATGTTCTAATGAAACGAAGTTTAAAAAAATGAGAAAAAAGGTTTACAATTACTCCATTTGTTAATCTTGCAAAAAAATGTTGTTTTGACAACTATCAAGGGAAAAAAGAATAGGGTGTTGATGTTAAAAAAAAAAGAATAGGGCGTTAATTAGTTTTGCACTCTTTCTTTTCCTATGTCAAAAAAAAATGAAAAAATGAAAGGTTTGAAGTAGCAAACATTTGATCTTACTGTTAAAAAAAAAAACGTTTGAAAACCACCTTAATTTTCGGTAGTAATTCCCTGAATCACAGGGATCCATTCTTACCCGGAAATGTGGCTGTAAGCATTATTTTCCAATTTATGTGATAATCAATAGAAGTTTAAATGTCAATATTTGGTAAATATGGTAAAAAATTAAATCCCTGAATCACAGGGAATCAATCTCATGCATCCTTTTAAATGTGGTAAAAAATTAAATCCCTGAATCACAGGGAATTAATCTCAGGGATCTTTTTTTTTTTTGATTAGCCGGTTACCAAAATGTGATGATGATAACCCTTGAACAACCAACAGTCTAGATTTATAGAGGGGACATTCTGATCCATTGGTTGTCTTTTGGATTCAAACCCAGTCCTTCCTTATCGATTTTGTAAAGAATGATGAAGGAGTCAGCATGCATGTTCCAAACGACAAATAAAATTGGCCATAAACCTAATTAAAACGTTTATAAGTTTAACAACAAAATCATTGTGAGTGCTCTACATTGAAAAGGATAGCAATCCAAAAAAAAATTACAGTACCTCGAATTTAAGCTCAACGCAAGAATTCTCTAAATATATTTCTTGTAATCTTTCCTGTAGTAAAATAATAGAAAATAAGAAGATGGTAGAATAAACAACAAAAGAAAGTAAAAAAGTGATAGAATAAACAACAAAATTAGGATTAATGCAAAAGACCCATGCAAGGTTGTCAAAAAAAAAATAAATTCTCGCACACTCATATTTTTCCTTCCAATTTTCGGCAAAAGAAACCCAATATGAAAATTGAACTTACATGAGAAATGAAAAAAATCCTTTGATGTTTGAATCCCTTACAATAAAACTAAAAAAAATTAGTCAAGAAACTCTTAATTTACGACAAAAGAAACCCAATATGAGTAAAACTCGTCCATGAAAAAAATCAAACTTGCATGAGAACTGAAAAAATAAAACTTATATCACTATCGGTAATGGTCGTTCAGGAAGTCATTTTTGGTAAAAAAAACCCAATATGATTAAAAATCGTTCAAGAAATAAATTGAACTTTAGTGAGTACTAAAAAAAATCGAACTTACCTCACTATAGGTAATGGTCGTTCAGAAGTTGGAGGACATGGAAAATCTATGCATGTGACAAACAAATCCAAAAAATATGGACTTCTAAATAGAAGGTATCAATTGCACACAGTAGGTTGGTCTTCTAAGAAACGGGGACTTCTAAAACGTAGTGATAAATTTAAATCTTCTAAAATTTAAATCTTATGTGATAAGGAAATCACAGGGAACCAATCACTCACACATTCCTAAATAGAAGGTATATTCCTTTTAGGTTGTGGACTTCTTATATATTTTACCTAATGCCTAAATAGGAGGCGGAAATGACTCCTTATATACAGTTTTGTCTATATCCCAAGTGATATGTACGTAATTCTCCTTTTAAAAAGGCTAAATCAATTACCTATGGATTCCTTTTCAATTATCGATCTATGGATTTAAAATAGACTAAATCAATTCCATATATGTACGTATTCTCCTTTTCAATTTATAATCGATCCCATAAATTATGGGATTTCAAATGTTTGGAGATACATACAAATTGAATTTTAATTAGAAGGGCCAAATGTTTTCTTTTTAATCGGAAGGAGTATTTTAGGTTTCATTTCATTAATTCTTTTCAAATATGTCGCTGGCTATACTACCCGTATATACGAATTCAAAAACTAATTCCGTTTAAAAAATATGTACCGATCTAATGATCCAAAATATATGAATTCAAGGGATGAAATATTTACCCACCAAATCAAAAATTTAATAACTAAAAGAATTCGTTGAAAGATTTAACAAAAATCTACTGCAATTAAGCAATTGTCTTGGCCAATTAGCTTTTGCCACTAATTAAGCAATTACGGTGGTGTTCCAACTAAACAAAAGGAAGGTTTTAGAAAAAGGAAGATAATTTCAAGCTCAAAAATTATCTGTATACGCAAATAAATTTTCTACCAATATGGATCTTGTTTGATAGACTTCATTGAGATCTTTTATACGGTGCAAGAAAAATCAAAAAAATATTTTTCATTTTCATTATATTTGAGTTTGAAAATTGAAAAAAAAGAAGTTTTAAAAAAGGAAGGTTATCTGGAACACCCCCTACGTTTACTCCCCAATTCTCTTCCAAAATAGTAGAAAATAGAAGGGGAATGTGTGATTAGAAAATGGTCAAAAAAAGTTATCAATTTACGGACATGCCATTTTGTAGAATGGAGTGTAGAGATTTATGCAGGAAGAAAAGATAAATCTGGAGCGTTGGTTATCTTTTGGATTCAAATACAGCTTTGTTTTATTATATAGATGATACCCCCACCGCTCCTCCTCCACCGAATAGCCCACCGCACGTCCGCCGGGCCCACTCCGGCCACCGGACGGCCGATCTGATCCGTCCAAAAATTCTAAAAAAAAAAACCGAGTGGGTTTACGTGAAAATCAACGGCATCCGACATGTGTAAGTGCATGATCCGAAATTCCAAAAATCAGAGATCCGAGCCGTTAAAAGATGGAAGATTGGTTCGAGCACTTACGTATGTCGGATGCCATTGATTTCTGCATGGACCCACTCGGTTTTTTTTTTAGAATTTTTGGACGGATCAGATCGGCCGTGCGGTGGCCGGAGTGGACCCGGCGGGCTTGTGGTGGGCTGTTCGGTGGTGGAGGAGCGGTGGGGGTATCATTCTCCGAGAATCATTACCGGGGGAACAGGAATGATCTGATGTGTCGTGCAAATGTGGGGCGAGAGCAGAATAACTCGTACACATATACAGTATTTAAAATCTTAACTGCTAGTACTATTATTTGTAGTATTTTCTTATAATCAGATCGATATTTGAGACAATTTATATGCATCTCGATTATTTCTAGGGTTTTGAAGTTAACAATGGCCCAAAGGTTTGAATATTTGTTGGCTGTGAAATTCGAACATACGAAGTTACACAAAATAAACATTTATTAGCTTTCTTATACTACTTATTTGGCCAAACATTTGACGTTAAGGCTCCGTTTGTTTCGATGTAAAGTGTTTTTTCAAAAAACAAAGTTCAAACTTTTTATTTTCTGGTGTTTGATTGACATTTGAAAAATATTTTCAGAAATCGACAAAATAGTGTATAGAGAGAGGGAGATTTAAACGGTGGAGAGATTTTGCGAATATTGAAATTGAACATGGGTTATGATTGACAAACAAGGAAATTGAGCAGTAAAAATTGCAGTAGAAGGCCGCGGGCGGAAAATAACTAACGGAAAATTTAAGGGTAAATTATTTTCATTCAATTAATGGAAAAATATTTTACATGTACTCCCTCCGTCCCTTTTTAAATGTCCTACTTCGTAACTCCAACTTATTAAAAAAATATCATCATTATACATTTCACATCAACTTTTTCCTCCACTTTCCCTACTTACCCATCATCATTACACTTTTTACTCACTAACTTTTCAAAATGAAATCTACTTTTAGGGACAAAATAGACAATGTACCAATTTTTACCCATTAACTTTACCAAATGGACACTTATTAAGGGACAGCCCAAAATGGAATACTGGACTATAATAAAGGGACGGAGGGAGTAATATGTTTTCCTCTTTTTTTACAACTAAACACCGAAAAATAAGTATAAAATATTTTACCGAAAAAACATTTTACGCCCAAACAAATGGAGCTTAAAGCTTGACTATTGTTGCCATTTAGAGAATTGATATGCAATTGGTGTAATCAAGACGGCACCGTTCAGTTGTTTGGAAAGTACAGGAAATGATGGAAAAATCAACATTTTCATAATTTTTGTAGTGTTCAGTTGGCAGGAAAATAGTGGGAAACTTGTTTTTAAGTTTTCCTGTAAAATTTGCTTTCATGCAAAAGTGATCCGACCAAAAGCATAGGATTTCCTGCGTCACAGGAAAAGTTTTCTCCATTGTAGAGCCAAAATAATTGACGGGTAAGAATAAAAGTGAATGACGTCAATACCAAAAAATATGAATTTTAGGTTATTACAAAGACACTTTGAGATTTACATGAGTAACAACAATTTCGACTACTATGGTGCTTTCTGAGATAATTATTTTGGAAAAAGATTGGTAGTTTATTTTTTTTGGAAGTATTTATTTATCTTGTCATTGGTCTTCAATTTTGTTTTGTACTAACTAATTTTCAGTGAGTTTTTGCATCGGCAACTAATCAAACACGGTTGTTTAATATTTATTTATTTAGTTATCATCTATTTATTTTTTAAACTTCATTTATACGGTTGATTATCAGAGAATGTCAATTTAAATGAGAGATTTGCATGACCATTCAGAATATAGCAAATTGAATATGGAATTGCAAATCGATTTTTTTATTTCATATTAAGGCTTTGCATTAGATAAAATATATTTTCCGTATGTGTTAATTTTTGAAATATGATAGCCTATTATTTAGCTCTCAAAATTACTTTTATTTAAATTAGCCATGAGAATAAAAATAAAGAAGTTTCTCATAAGTGTCTTTTCTAGACAAATGAACTACTAAACTTTAATTTTCCTGCAAAAAAAAAAATTGTCAAATGAACATTCACAGGAAAATAGATTTCTTTTTCCTTTATTTCACTTTCCTTAACTTTTTTTGAGAATAACTTTTCGGTACAACATTCCTGACAACTGAACGGAGCCGACAGGTTTTCCATATTTTAAAGGTCTGATTTACTTCGTGTTTTATAAGCTTTTTTTTATATGATGATGACACATCTTCTTTACTTCCAGTATCATACTTTGTGGGGGAAATGGTATGGTGTCCACAGGTCAAAAGGGGATATTATAACACATTGGTTATGCCTCTCAAAAGTGTTTTGTTATGCCTTCGAGTTATTATGTTATGTCATTTTTAAAAAGTGTTATGCCTTTGAGCAGTTGTATTATGCCTTCGAGTGATTTGTTATGCTTTTTTTAAAAAGAAAGTGTTATGACCTAATTTTAAATGGATGATGCTAAGGAATGACTTCGGTGTCCCCGGTCATTTTGGGGACACCGTAACTTTTGGCATAACAAAACTATTATGAGTATAACTAAATTTTTTTTTGAGCATAACCAAAACCATTATGAGCATAACAGAACCATAGCAAGGCATAACTTGTTTGTTATACCTTAGTTGGGTTTTGTTATATCTTGGTTGATTTTTTGGAGATTTCTTGGTTATACCTTATTTGGGTTCTATTATGTTTATAATAGGTTTTAGTTATACTCTTAATGGTGAAGTTATGCTATGGTGTCCTCGGTCATTCGGGGGACACTGTAATTTTTGGCATAACTTCACCATTAAGAGTATAACTAAAACCTATTATAAACATAATAGAACCCAAATAAGATATAACCAAGGAATCTCCAAAAAATCAACCAAGATATAACAAAACCCAACTAAGGTATAACAAACAAGTTATGCCTTGCTATGGTTCTGTTATGCTCATAATGGTTTTGGTTATGCTCAAAACAAAATTTAGTTATACTCATAATAGTTTTGTTATGCCAAAAGTTACGGTATCCCCAAAATGACCGGGGACACCGAAGTCATTCCTTAAATAATTCCTTAAAAGGATATAGGCCCTATTTTAGAAACCTTCTTAAAAAATAAGCAGCTTATTTCACATTTTCAAACTTAAAAATAATGTAAATGAAAAATAATTTTTTAATTTTTTTGCATCGTATAAAAGATTTTATCAAGATCTTTCAAATAAGATCCATATTACATATTTTTAAATTTTAAAAAGCTCATAACTTTTTAGTTTGAAATGATCTTCTTAAAAAATAAGAACTTTTTTTAAGTCCTAAAACGGGACCTCATGGATCAGAGACACCATAACACTATTCTATTTTACTTTGTATACCATATAAATGTTGCCCTAATATTTTTGGGATTCTTAACAAAAGATAAGAATTTTATGTAACGATACAACGATACGTAGTACTACGTAAGATGAATGGTGGAGAGCGGGTTTGGCCATAGCTAGTGTGAAAATTGTTGTGATCTGTTTTCTTCTCATAAAAAAAAGTACTTATTTACAAAATAAATACTTACTCCGTAGTTTTTAAATATTTATTTGAAGAGAAATGCTACGGTGTCCATCCGTTATTTGGGGACGCCGTAACTTTTGACATATTCTAAAAATTACGATGTCTTCAAAGTGACCGGAGACACCGTAACATCATCCTTGTTTGAAAATCTGGAACTGGAATCCACGAGCCCCTTCGTCCATTTACGCATGTGAAACGGCAAACGACTATGGCTAGGACTATGAGAATCCAAGTTTGCCTTTTAAAGAAATTAGAAAGGAAGAAAAGACGCCCCGGGTCGGAGATCTACGGCCCACTGTCTATCTATAGTAGACAAACGTAATTACACTATCGGGGCAACAACGCAGCCACTAATTTTATCAGGGCGTAGTTGTATTTATACTTCTGGTTAGCCCTACGTTTTCTCTCTCCTCCGCATTTGGAGCCTCATCTTCCTCTTCCGCCCCAAAGAAGAAGAAAGACAGAGTCCAAACTCACTCACCAAACCCACCCTCCTTTTCTCCAACTCTCCACCAACCTCAAGTCCCAACAACAGCTTCTCATATTCTCTCCCAGGTTCTCTCTCTCTCTCCACACACTCACATGTATCAATATACTATAGTATCGTCTTCTACTTAAACGGGTTTCTTGTTATCAACTGATAGGACGCCGTGATCACAGTATTGGTAGAGTTATTATAAAAGGGTGATTTTTGAATTGTTTTGCTCTGTCGTTGATTTTTTTATTTTGTTGGGAATTTTTGTACGTGTCACGATTGGGTCGATTTTTATTTTTGTGGGAAATGTGTTGTTGGGCTCAATTTGCATCTTGGGGATGTTTTGGAAGGAGGAAGTGATTTGCTCTGTTGTCATTTTTGGTTTCAATGTGCATATCAATATTCGCCCTTTTCTAAAGGGACTGATTTAGATTGGAAAATCGTGACTCGTGTTTCGCTTTGTATGGAAAATTCGTTGTTGGGGTCAATTTGTATCTTTTCTAGTTCGAAAGTTGAAACAATGGCTTGGATATTTTTGGGCTTGCAAAATGACTATGTGTGGTTGTTTGCTGCTGCTTATTAAGTTGCTTATAGCTTATCCTATGTTGGGAGTATGTGTCATTTGTCACGGCTTCTGTTTACAGCTAATGTGGAAAAGTAACGGGAGTAAACTGAAGTTAGTTGGTAATCCAGAAGCATATGCATCATTTGATCATTTCCCCCCATTTTCTTAGGAATAAAGACACAGAATCTAGGTAATGCCTCTTCTTAAGTTGGCCCATTTGAGTCTCGGAATTAGGTATGCCTGGCTCGTTGTGGGACAAATAGCTCTGACATCTGAACCCAACTAGACGCAATTGCTTTGTAACATGGTAATCAGTTAGGATTGAAATGTGATTGGTATTTGATGCGAGACATGGTTTAGTTTTGTAAAAACGATTGCTACTAATATCTAGGTTGTGGGTTGGAGTCAGGGGTTAGCCACTTTTTGAAAGTTAATGCCAAATGTTAAGTCTGTACCTAATCTACTCCTTCCGGGCACCACTAAAGGATACTTAATGAGCGTACTTTTTTGGGTATGAATCTTAAGGTTATTAAGGTATACATGGGCAATTATCTGAAATTTGGTTACTTGAATAGCCGTCTTTTAAAATTTCCTTCTTCTCCCTTTAGAGTTAATGTAATTATTGTGCTGAAACTTGTCTTAAAGCTACCTAACCTAATAGATGTTGTGGATGGCGAGTGTCTATGTGGATTGAGATCTTATGTTTGATGCTTTCGGTTTTAGTATTGCATTTTCTTTGAGTCACAATTTTCATCTTATGAAATTCCAAAAATTCAGCTTTTGTTAAGACATTTTTTTCTCATTTTCTAGTAGTTGGATGGCGATTATACCCTGTGGAAGTACATGGGTGGCTCGGTGTGGACAACCTCGTTTGACATTTACATCTTCTGTTGCAAACAAATGCACGTATTCGCATTGGTAAGTATTTGTTACTTTCTCTTCGTAGTAATATGCTTATGAAGTTTGCTGTTGGGTATTTATGATGTTTTGCATGTGACAAGATGAATGGATAAATGATGATTGATCAACGAGAGTCTTTTAAGACATTGAATCCTAGTCTACATATGGTCTCTCCATTTCTAATTCATTTAGGCTTTCTGTGTTCATTCGACACCAGGGATCATAATATCCAAATATCGGTTTTGTAGATGAAAAATCCTTATGGCAATTTTATCCTAATTTCTTTGTGTTTGTGTGCAAGTTGATGATAGGAAACTAGTAATTGCATTGAAATTCTTGGCATAACATTGTGATAAAGCACATTGAGAAACCCCAGCAAATAGAGCGTTTCCACCTCGTGCCAAAGTGCGGTCTCGACTCCAAGCATGTTTTTACAATGTTTAATGAGGCAACATCTTGATTCTCTTATGGATTGGAGCACCGCTTCTAGGCATTACAGGCCATCCACACAAGCCACAAACATCAATAAGCCACTGAAACAGCCCTCAGAATAGAGCAGCAAGAACATTATGGCAAACCACACGTATTTAACCATCGCAATAGAGCAGGAAGCACATGTCAGCTCTCCTGATTGAGACAACCACCCCTGTGCTCACTAGTACTGAAAGACTGAAACATACAACCAAACAGTCCATGACCGGCTTTGACACACTTGATATTAGCTTTGCCACAGCTGTAACATAAGTTTATATTTAATGCATTTTTATATGTCTTTTTCTGGTTCTCTTCTGTTATTCTTGAAGACCACATGTCCTTAGACTGACATTTGGCGTCATTAACATTCTGTTGTAGCGTCTCAAGCAAGACAAGAGCCTTGGCATCATCAAGTTCGACCATATTTTCTCAAGACTCCTTGCATGCATTATTCCATGCTGTTCCATGTAGGAATCCGCATCATTGCAGGGGAGCTCGTTTGATTGTTAGAGCTAGTAGTGTGAGTTTATAGCTTGGAAAATTTTCCTTTTGAGTCATTTCATGTTCTTGGTTTTGCAAGTTCCTTATCATTTCTACTTTTAACAGCCTTGCGTTTATACAGGATTACTATGCTGTCCTTGGGGTGTCAAAAAATGCTGGCAAGTCTGAAATTAAAAGTGGTAACTAAAATCTTGATCCCTGCTCTTATGTCATCAATTTCGTGGGATTCCTGTGATTGTTGAGTGTCTGTGTTGCTGTAATTATGGTTTCTCATTCTATGAAACTAGAGGACTGGATGTTCATTTTTTTGCCAGCCATTCTTGGTGAGGATATTGCTGTGTGATCTATTTCGGGATGAAAAATGAGCAGAGATTTTTTAAAACTTGCCTTGGTTAATGTTTGGTAGGACCAGCCTGTGACACTTGATGAACAGGCTATTAAAAGTTTCTTGAAACCCAGTCCGTGAAAATGTTACTTGCTGTGGAATTATTCAGATGCTTCTTAATGGTTCGATATCTGTACTCACTCCATAAACCTTAATATTTACTTCTTTTGTGGAGAGGAGCAAAACCTTTTTGTACAGTATCACATATGTTTGATTTGTATTCATCTTTATGTATTCTTCACTTGGCTATATGCTAACCTAACCTTCTTTTCTTTCTTATTTAGCTTATCGGAAGCTTGCCAGGAGTTGTCATCCTGATGTGAACAAGTAAGTTGAACTACACTTTCTATCTGCTGGTGTAAAATTTTGACAGTTTCTATTTGATTTTCTATCTACTACTTTCTTGGTTATATTGGTTATGTATGCCAAGCACCTCTTCATGAGAATTTCAGACCTTCCGTATGTTATCGTCATATTAAGCGCTTGATACAGTAATTTATTGGTCAGACAAGTCGTATCTCTCTTAGAGGCTTTACTTTCAGTTTCAGGATGATGCCATAAGAATTAGTTTTCTTTTCATGAATACGTGTTTGCGGTAGGACTTTATTGCGTATGTTCCAGAAATTGGGATATATTTTAGTTATTTTCTGCAACTAAAATAGATGTCGACTAAGTTCATGCCAAGAGAGCATCTCCCCATACCTCATAGAAACCCAAAAGATTTTGAAATTCTACAAGTGAAATGCTTTGTTTGAACTCTTGTTCTTCCTTTCCTGCAGAGAACCTGGAGCAGAGCAGAAATTTAAAGACATCAGCAATGCTTACGAGGTAAACTTCTAGTTCCATATATGTATTTATCCTGCTTGATGATTTCCAGTTAAGTAATGGCAAGTCTAATGGATACTTACAGGTATTGTCAGATGATGAGAAACGTTCAATATATGACAGGTATGGAGAAGCAGGGCTCAAAGGTGCTGGTGTGGGCACAGGGGTGAGTTCTCTTTTACTGTGAATGAAATTAACAATGAAATAAATGTGTTCACAATTTCCAGCATCTTTTGTGTTTCTCTTGCTTCACATTCTCTTCTCATATGGGTTGTTCATTATGGCAGGATTTCAGCAACCCCTTTGATCTGTTTGAGACATTATTCGATGGCTTGGGGGGTATGGGCGGGATGGGTATGGGTGGAAGGGGTTCTAGGAGTAGAGCAACAGAGGGTGAGGACCAGATTTACAATTTGATTTTGAATTTCAAAGAAGCGGTATTTGGTGTAGAAAAGGAGATTGAAATAACTCGGCTTGAGACATGTGCCGCCTGTGATGGGTCGGGTGCCAAGCCAGGAACCAAACCAATCACGTGCAACACATGTGGAGGACAAGGACAAGTCGTTACAGCAGCACGGACTCCACTTGGTGTATTTCAGCAGGTAATGACCTGCTCTTCTTGTGGTGGGATGGGGGAGTCTTCTACTCCTTGCAATACATGTCGCGGAGATGGGCGAGTTAGGAAGTCGAAAAGGATTGGCCTAAAAGTCCCTGCCGGGGTTGATTCCGGCAGCCGGTTAAGGGTCCGGAGCGAAGGTAATGCAGGAAAGAGAGGTGGCCCCCCTGGAGACCTCTTTGTTCTCCTTGATGTACTTGGGGACCCTGTATTGAAACGAGATGACAGAAATATTCTCTGCGATTGTAAAGTTTCTTATATCGATGCTATTTTGGGAACGACGAAAAAGGTTCCAACAGTTGATGGAACGGTTGACTTGAGGATTCCGGCAGGGACCCAGCCGGGTACAACTCTAGTGATGGCAAAAAAGGGTGTCCCATATCTAAACAAAAGGAACACGAGGGGTGATCAGTTGGTGAAGGTGCAAGTTGAGATTCCAAAACGGGTAAGTGGTGAAGAGAAGAAGCTTATTGAAGAACTTGCAAACCTAAATAAGGAAAAAGCTCCTAACAGTAGGAGATAGTCAAGTCACAGATGGTGTTCTTGTGTTGTCGAACCGTATCTTTCTCGCTGATTTGTTAGATACAGCTGCTATTTGTTTTCCCTCCACTTCTGGATGTTAAGTGATCCTCTTGGGAGGGGGAGCTTTCGTGCTGATTTTGTCAGGTACAGCTGCTTTTCATGCGGGGGAATTTTGAGGGGTTGAATTTGTAGTGCGCATTATAGTACTTTATAATGTAGGAAGAAATAAGGTCGAAGACACATTTCTGCTATATGTTCCGGCCTTTCCTTTATGTTGCTGAGATTCCGATAACATGTTTTCTTGTAAATCTGGGTACAACCCCACAAATTTTGTTATTTAATCTCTTTCATCTTTCAATATATATTTTGTCATCTCAAATGTGCCTTGCTCTTGAAGTCCTTATTTTGTTGGCCAGGCAGGGTTTGATATTCTGTTCAGGACGTAGAAACTATGTACTATGTCTCTATGATGACATTCTGTGGAGATTGGCACCTAGCCATGGACAGCTGATCTGGTTTGCATGGTACCTTATCACCAGACATTTTCTGGGGATTACAGCTTCTGATAGGTATATTGGAAAACGAATTTTGAAAAAAATATTTATCGGTACAGAACCCTTATGGAGTAGAATAAACAGGAACGGAACAATGGTTGCTGCAGATTGTGAGGATGGCAGGGAGAAGAAATTTCTATGTTCCATTATACTTTTGGGAAAAGTTTTTGGCTGTCATAAACTTCGAAAGCGTCGTACACTAGTAGTACTCTAAATCGGTTGAATTTTGGTATTTTTGTGATAAATGAGGAAATCTATATGTGGAAGTTCATGCAGTGGAAACTTTTGGTATGGGATAAATTTTGTTTCAGTGATCTGTGGCAAATTATTATGCTTCAGGCATTAGAGACTGTCACAAAATCTTTAAAGTGCTTTCATTGTAGATATTTTGGTATGGGCTAATTCTCAAAATTTCTGTATATGCTTAGTTACAGAATGGGGTAAAATTAAAAGGGTAAATTCTGTTAAATTAACCCTCAACACTTGACATGTTTAGATTATACGAATTCTAGATGTCAAACATGGCGTCAAAGGAAAATCACAGTTATTATTCCGAAGCAACAAGAAAGATCACAATTATCCTCTCGACTCTCGATCATTAAGCCCATGACGTTTTTTTTTTCACTTTAACCTTCACCCATACCCCCCCTAAAACCGCCACATCAAAAATCAAATCCATTCGCCACACTCTAACGAAATCTATTCAAACCCTAATCACCCTTTACATCACGATTCTCCCACACCTAATCCCAACAGTTAGGTTCTTTTCCCTCCCCAACTTCTTTTGATTTTGAAAAATTACCGTTAGATGAAGAGAAAATGATAATTTTGTCATAAAAATTTATCATGTCATTTTTTGTTCAAATGACAAGTTCCATCCAAAATCATACTAATATCTTGCCGAGGAGGTTAATGTTGAGTTTTAAACATTAATAAGAAGAATGTTGAGTGAAAATCATTCATGATAACTTCCACATTAATGTAGTTTAAACAAATTAAAAAAAAATGTTTGGGGTGAGAGAGGCTCGAACTCTCGACCTCAGGATAACTCAGAAGCTATGAGACCTACGCGCTAGCCAACTGCGCCACCACCCCAGCTGCGAAAGAGACTTTGATTTTACAGATTTTACTTCTGTACATATGGAATTCACTCACCATTTGTGTCAGCCGTGGCACAAACAACGTGACTGATTCATCAAAAAATTTCATACAGGTACGAGCGTGCATGGTTGGATTTTTTTTTCCCCCTGCGGTCAAGGGTGTTTTGGGCCAGTTTACACGTACTGTGCGCGGACACTTGGACTATTCTCTTTTCCGATCTGATCAAAGGCATGATCACGTGAAAAGATTATTGTTGAATCTGGGACACCACGTATTCATGAGCTTTATATTATTAATGTAGAGGACACCTGGACGTGTCACGTGGCGACGTGCTGGAGACCACTGAACTATACTCCACCTCATGATCCAAGTCAAACATCACCCTTTTTTGTGTTGTTTATGCCTCAACACTAGAACGTTTGATTTGTAAAAGAAACTACTAATGTTTATTTCAAGATGTGCGCTTTTAAAAAAAACCAATGATTTTTCACTAGCATTTCGTTCTCCTAAATTTTGACCCAAAAAGGAAAAGTCTACAATACACATCCCTTAGAAGGGTGTATCATATGCACGTATTTTATGGTTTATTTATAACATTTTAGTGTGTTTTGTAACTTTTGTTCTAGAATTCATAATCTTTCAGCAGTACGATTCGTAACATTTTCATTATGACTCATAACATTTTGGTGTATCTCGTAACCTTTATACAATTCGTAACTTTTTAGCAATATGATTCATAACATTTTCTCTATAATTCATAACATTTTGTGGGGTGCATATGATACAAACTCAAATATGGGGTGTGTATTGTAGTCTTTCCCAAAAAGAAAGGTAAAGACTGATAAAGAAAACTCAATTGTTGAAATGGCAGATTGGGAAGAAAAAATAAAAAAATATACGAGCCAAAGCAACAGTAAGAATAAGATCCAAAATAAAATTTATGCTATTTAATTTGAAAGAAGTTTTGTTTTGTTTTTTTTTTTTTTTTTTGGGGGGGGGCGCGTAAAATAGGGTGTCCAAAGCCAACTTATGTGCACCTCAATCAATCCCAATGGCTCCACAGGTTAATTAAACACCCTTGTTTTTTTTTTTTTTCATAATACATGTAGTAATTTTATCTCAAGTTTCGTTTTAACACTTAGTTCTGCACCATGAACACCCATAAATTCTGGTCATTTATAAATTGAACACCTAATAATGTTCACACTCTTAATGAAAAAATTAGAAAAATAGAGGGAGAACAAAGTATCTATTTGTTTCGGTATCACATTTTGACTTCTCTCTGTGCGACAGTCAACTCTATATATCTAAAAATAAGGGCACATGTCTAAAAATATCTATGCAAGCCTATTCGCCACACAATTTCCTAGAAAAAAAATTAGCTTGTAGAATTGACTGAATTCTTGAGAATAGAGCTTGTAGAATAAAAGGAATTCTTGAGCACTTTGTTAAGATTTTTTGGAGCCGTCACTACTACAGTCTCTTTCACAGTCTTTTCGCACAGTTACGCTCCTTACGCATGAGGGCGATGATGAGCACAAGAGTCGTTAGGAAGGAGAATATTAAAAGAAGCTTTATACGTGCATATAACCTTTTTTCTTGGCCAATGATAATACCACTCCCTTTTTTACCAATGTCACTTCCCTTTTGTCTTTTAGTTAGGTGAATTTACTAATTTACCCTTCAATACAATAAACTTTTACTAAATGTATGGACTATTGTGTAAATTCATACACACTACAAGACAAAAAAAGGAGTGACATCAGTGAAAAAGAAAATGGCATATCATTCCCCTTTTTCTTGGTATCTGTATACTCACTTGCTGTGCTTTTTCTTGTTTGTCCGGTTTCAATAATTAATAGGTCCCTCCCCATCTAATATAGATTTCTTTACACAAAATAGATCTCTGAAATGTGTACGAATTAATTTTTTCAAAAAGACTGACACAGAAATAGAGTGTAACGTGCACAACACGTGGGAAGAGAATCTCTCTAGGATCGCGCTGTGGGGGTTATTTGTGGGTCTTCCTCGGACTTAAATGATCGAATGCGTTTAAAAAATTGTCTAGCTTGTTGAAAATATCTCCAAAACCACGTTGATCGGGTTTTGATTAATATGATATCAAAATAAATTTATCCTAAAAAAAAAAGGTTGACGAACTAAATCGAATCAAATTCTACAAGATACTTGACCAATAAGATTGAAGTTTTTGACGACCTTTTAAAAAAAAAAGAATGAAACAGACGTCCAAAGTGAGCACAAAAAGGCCCAACTCACATTTTTTTAGTTCGACAATCAGGGTATGTGGGACATCTTTAAGCACCTCAACTAATTCTCTTTTTGGTCCAATAAAAGGTGATTTCATACCGAGACTAGGAAATTCAAAAAATAATTTCTTATGGTCTGATCTCGAAAACTAAACCCTACCCAATTGAATGAAAAGCAAATTCACCAATCGACAGACTAACCCTTAGGACTGGCTCAACCGGCATCGACAGTGCGGCTAGTAGCTGTATCCAAAGTCCTTACACATGCATGGATTGGATTCTCCCGGATTTAAGGAAAAATTGAGATCTGCACAAAGGCAGGAATAGTTTAACCACGTATTGAACAACTCCAAAGTGACCATTAATTAGTTGAAAAAAATGTTACTCACACAACACCAAATACAACTTTTCATGTATATATGGGCTCCACACACATTACTATGTGCGATTTCACATGTATGTAAAATGTTATGTTTGAATTATTTTGCGCGTAGAATACGAATAAAATCAAGTTACCGCTACCTAAACCCTTGGATGAACTTTAATGGAGCATAGATTAGGTCAAACAAGAAGGCATTGGAAATCCCTCATCTCGATTTGATAATACTAGTAACCAAAAGCGAATTGGTCACTAAAATCATTTAAATATACCTTAGTATTAATTTTGAGGATTCAGAGAGATTTGCTTGTCGAATTTGGATAGTATAAAATGAGTGGTGGAAGAAAGAAAAAGATGGGAATCCCGTTCAAAAAAAAAAAAAGAAAAAAATATAGGTGAAATTTTTTTTTCTTTTGTTTGAAACCAACAACTTAAAATTATAGTACTTATTAAGTCAAAAGGAGTACAAGAGTGATAGTTCTTTACAAAACGTGAAACTATCCTTATACAAAGGTGATAAAAAAAATCGGGGACAACTCGATGTAGAACAAAAAAACATTGAGTTGCTGCTGCATTAAAGCTAACAATTCAGCTACCCCGTTAGCTTCCCGATAACAAAAGGTGAGCTTCAACAAGGAGAACTTAGAACCCAGAACCTGAATGGGTTCTAATCTAAAACCAATTGGCCATAGATGGAGTAGCTTCTAGATTTTATTAACCAAACTTGAGTGGCTTAGATGAGCAATGTGTGATAAGTCTAACACTTCCCCTCACGTGCAGCACGGATGCACGTAGAGGTGACAAATCAAGAGACTAGGAGTTGAGCAATTGACTCGGGTGACGGAGATGATAGAGACTAATATTAATATAATATTAGAAAATAATATGTTACCATATTTTCTAGGTTTCAATATTATACAGTATTTCCTGTTTAGGCCTAAGTCAATATTTATGTTTCCTTGTTGGTCAATTTCTTAGTCACCACGTCCTGTGGCCTATATAAAGGCATGTTAGGGTTATGGATAGGCGCGTAAATGTTTACATTAGCGCCCTCTAATTTATTTTTGTTAAGTCCCATTTATATTATTATTCAGAGCTTAATGCTTAATTTGTGTATTGTATGTATTTTAAGGATTTGGAGCAAAAAGTGCGAAATTAAAATATTATACAGTAATTGAGGCTGATATTGTGCTACATCGGTTTCCACCTTGCGCTTGGGGCAACCCATTAATTTAGAACTAGGAAATCGTATAAGCAGTTATGGTTTATACACAATCAGTAATTCATCATTTTGCTTTTCTTCACATGGCATCAGATCTATAAGATCTAGCCATAGTGGGATTTCGCTCTCTACAGGCGGCCTAAGTTTCGTCGCCGTCTGCCGGGCATTTGTAGAAACATATAACTGGCTTGTGCAATGGGTTTTCAAATATCCGAAACTTGGGGGAATCCAGATATGGAGGATAAATTATTTTGTGGTTTTGCTAGTGCTGCTTCTAATGAGTCTGAGTCAAATATTGAAGCTGCACACACAACTTTGCGAGGAAAAACTTCCACATAAGTGATGAGTGAAAAATTAGAGATTTGATGAGTGAAAAGTTACCAGTGAGCTCGAGGGGGGAATGGGGGCTCGTGCAATTACCTTGCCCGGGGACTTGGGTATATGGGTGTAGATTTCACTTGAATTTCAGCTATCTCACAATATTGTAATCTTTACTTATAATTTGGAGCAAACATTACACACTCTACGACTTTCATAATCAGCCATAACAAAATCAAAATTCTACATTTCTAACCGCATAATTCACCGGCAACGTGACAATCAAAAATACCAAGTAACTAACACAAAAAATTGAGATTCACAATTGATAGCAAAATCATATCCACTTTTTGGGGGCACACACAGAGTTCATCTTGATAAAAAAATCGTAGGTGTAAAAAGAAGAAGACAATACAAGGTTTTATTTGACTAAAGCTTTTTCTTGTGATAATAGCCGTGATAAAAGCTAGAAGTGCAACTGGTACAAACTGAAAGTAACTATTGCATTTTCTACACCAATTTATTTTGATAGGAGCACCTCAGTAATCAACTTGTCCAAGTTGAGGTATGATGACCCACCAGGCCCAGCAGCCTCCTCTGCTTTCTCCTTCCACTCCATAACCTTCGATTTCATCTTCTTCCCCTTCTCTCCCTCCATTAGCTCTCTCACTTGCCTCTCCACTTCCTCCCTCCTCACATCAGTATCAATCTCCATCCCAATCCCCCACTCACCACAACTATACCAGCAATTTGTCGGTTGCTCCGCGAAAAACGGCCAACAGATCACTGGAACACCACCACACACGCTCTCCATTGTCGAGTTCCACCCGCTGTGAGTCAAAAATCCTGCGATCGCCGTGTGTTTCAGAATTTGCTCCTGAGAGCACCAGCTTGCCAACATCCCCCTCCCTTCCGTCTCCGTTATGAACTCCGGCGGCAGCATGGCCGACTCTCCAACGACCAAATCCGGCCTTACAATCCAAAGAAAATCATACCCGCTATTAGCTAATCCCCACGCAAATTCCACGAGTTGTTTGGGCGTCATAACGGTAATGCTACCAAAGTTCACGTACAAAACTGAATTGGATTTTTTCGAATTGAGCCAGTCGATGCATTGGGATTCTTCTTTCCATAAGTTTGAGTGCATAGATTTCAATCTTTCCTCGGAGATATGGTTCGCCATTAGATGAAGTGGACCGACGGTGTAGATAGGAGGAGGGAGGGAAGAGGAGAGAGAATCAAGGACAGGCTTTTCGAAAGCGTCGAAGGTGTTGATGATGATAGCAGAGGCTTTGCGCGTTCTCTCTGCCTCGGCTGCTAGGAAGTTGACCATTAGGTCATTTGGGTCTGTGGTTCTGATGAAGCTTGGGAGATCTTTGAATCGAATGTTTTGCATTCCTGGAATCCAATCGATTGTTGTTTCCAAATACCCATTTGTCAGGTAGCTTGCATCTGTATTCCACGGCAGTAGTTAGCTTCAAAACATGATTGGTTCAACAATAGCAAAACAAAGGCAGTTCTAATGGTTAATAACTCCTTTTTTTGGGATGACAATGACAGTGAAAAGTGTCCGGATCAACTTACTCACAAATTGACTAATCTCAGCATTGGTCTAATCAAAGACAAGTCATCTTCATTGGGACTAGAGGATTCACAATAAATTGCTCTATTTCGACCATGAGGCATGTTACCAAACACATTTAACATTTGTCAATTGATCAAAAGCGATTCTATTTTGGTAAAAGCAATACTAGTAACACAACTACATTCAGAGTCATTTGATATACGGACCCATATATATCGAATGGCTCCAAACTCAATTTCGTCCGAAAGTTGTAGTCCTACGTCTTGTTCCGGAAAAGATGCAGAGGGTGAAAATTACTAAACTTTAAAATTTTAGTATGAGATAGTCAAGGGTTGTCGTCATTGCGCCATGTAAAAGGGGAAAAATAAATAAATGACCCTCGATCGAGAGTTTGTTAAAAATAGGGCAAAATACATTTTCACCCATAGTTTTAAATATCGGCCGGTTCGTACCGAAATTTGAGGGTTTCGGTTCGGATATAGGCCGGTATAACGAGGAGACTGGAAATCACAGATGAATCGGCCGATTTCCTGTACGTATCGGTCTGTACCGGATTTTTTTAGACCGGTTCGGCCGATTCGGGGAAAAAAAAAAGGTTTTTCAGGAAGGAAAAAAGGAGAAAAAAAACGTTTCTGAATTTTTTGGACCGGTTCGAGGAAAAAAAACGTTTTTCAAGAAGAAAAAATGGAAAAAAAAAAACGTTTCGGAATTTTAGCTAGCAAAACGTAGTGCGTGCTTGAGGCTCAAATCCCGGATTTTTGCACCCCCCCTGCGCGAAGAACTCGTGATGTGCACCCGATTAATTGGTTTCCGAATCAGTTTTCCAAATTGCCGCCCATTTTCCTGAGCGAGCGAGACATCTCCTTGAGTCCTCATTGACAAATCCACTAAAGTGCAAATTCATTTAAAGTAGATAGAAGTTTTGTAACTTGCCAATGTGAGACTAGAGAAAAGTAAGCCAATGTTGGGGGCAAAAGCCGCAAAAGTATATTTTTCAAGTTTTATACATGTTACTGATGATTTTCAAAAATTCACGACCGCGACATCTGATTCCCGCGACGTATCACCGACACGTTCCGATACCGATATACCGCGACCGATACCGGGACGGCGATCGATACCGCGATTTAAAACTATGCTTTCACCATCTGTGGTTATTGCTATGTGCGGATACTCCTTTCATGGTTTAAAATTAACCACATAACTTACTTGTGGTTTTGAAAATGTGCGGATAGACTCTCTATAGTCATGTTTTCTATCCATATTAATGGAGGTGTATCTTACACGCCTCTAAAATGTAATCTGAGTCGTTCATAATGTATTAAATTTGAAATTTTAATTTCATAACAAAATCGATTCGACCATGAGCTTGACTTGAATTTTGGTATAGATGTAGTACTTGTTAAAATTT
This sequence comes from Rhododendron ovatum, assembly GCA_019656835.1. Lineage (NCBI taxonomy): Eukaryota > Viridiplantae > Streptophyta > Magnoliopsida > Ericales > Ericaceae > Rhododendron > Rhododendron ovatum. The sequence continues at coordinate 9,980,621 of CM033802.1, read as the reverse complement.
ACAATATTAACGGTTAAGATTCAATTTTTGATATAGGGAATAGTGTGGTTAGATTTAAAAAAGAAAAAGAATCAACGGACATGATGAGTATATATCGGTCTTTTAATACTGTGTCTGTTAATATGGATGAAAAACATAACAGTAGGGGGTCTATCCGGACATTTTCAAAATTACAGGTAGATTATGTGGTTAGTTTTGAACCATGAGAGGATAATCACACATGACGATAATCACAGAAAGTGAAAGTAGACTTTGTCCGTGACCACTTCTCGAGAACTTGAGGATAATTTCTCCAACAATACACATATATATATATATGTATATATATACAGTCATTTTCAAATGAAGAGTTTCTTATTTTAGTTAAAATAAGGATCTCTCTACTTCTCCAATTTTCCGTTTGAATTACGATGATCCGAGCCGCTCAATGTGTTCAAAACTGATTTTAATAATACCCGTTTGGAATCAGCAAAAAAAAGTGACCGGAAAGGGTTTCATCTGAGCAGTTTTTATTTAAACCGTTCGATGAAAAATAAACAAAAACTGTTCGAACGAAGCCTTTCCAGTCTTTTTTTTTGCTGATTTCTGACTGATATCCTTAAAATCATGTTCTGAACATATTGAGCGGCTTGAATCATCGAAATTCTATCGGAAAAGAAAAATCCATAATTTATTAAGTTAAGGTAATTCTTAGGAGAAATGGACTATATATATATCTTGTCTTCAAAACTTTCCAGCTAAAAATGGTTACTACGCTTAGATTCTTTTTCGATCACCAAAACTGGTAATTGCTAGATTAAAAACAGAAGAATATTCGAGATTATGCCGAGCAAAAAAAAAAAATCGAGATTATTACTAGTACCTTTTAAAGGCACAAGGCCTTTTTCCACAAGATCTTTATACTTTGTATAACCCAAGAATCCACAAGCACTGGGCGTCCAGAAAAGCACTTCAGGGACCCCAAATTCCTCAGCAGCTTCCACAGTAAAACTCATACAACCATCCGAAACGATGCACGTCACCGGCGGACCGGTGGACAAGACCGTATCGTTCAGTTTATTGAGTAACTCGCGGAAGTGAGGTAAGCAGGTTTTGGTGGTGGATTGGCAGAGAGCAGGGATGTCTTGGGTGACGTCGGTGTCGGTGGGCGGGAGGCCGTCGGGGATGGTTTCGTAGCGGAAGCCCGGTAAGCCGTCGAGGGAGTTGGGACCTCTGGACTTGAGCAAACGTCTGTGGTTGTACTCTGTGTTTACAAAGGTTATGTGGAAGCCTTTGTGGTGTAGGAGTTTCGCCAGTTTTAGCATTGGGTTGATGTGGCCTTGGGCTGGGTATGGTACGCACACTGCGTGTGGCTTGTCTGATATTCTTATGGAACCCATCTCTCTCTCTCTCTCTCTCTCTCTGTGTGTGTGGGTGATGCAGCTGCAGGGAAGAGAGGGCAACTAGCTTCTTTTTATAGAGTAATTAATCATTGCTGAGATCGGATCGGTGTTTAATGGGAAAGTCTACTATACACTCTTTAAAATGGGATACCATGTACATCTATTTTATGATTTATTCATAATATTTTAGCACGTTTTATAATTTTTTCCTTAGAATTCATAACTTTTCAGCAGTAGAATTCGAAACATTTTCATTATGATTCATAATATTTTGATGTATCTCGTAACTTTTATACGATTCGTAACTTTTTAGCAATACAATTTGTAATATCTACCAAATAAAATACAAAAATGTGGGGACCACACAAACATAAGTTAAAAGGAGAGCTGAGATTCATTTGATCTAAGGGCTGATATGTGCTTTCTAACTCTCTTACAAAAACACCCGCACTCTTAAAAATATATTACAAAAATACCATACATTACTCTCTGTGGGTTCGAATCTAGACTTACTGGATATTGTGCTACGTCTGTCTCCGCCCTACACTTGAGGCAACCCATTAATTTAGGACTAAGGAAATTGTATAAGCAGTTATGGTTTATACACAATCAATAATTCATCATTTTGCTTTTCTTCACATGGTATCAAATCTATAAGATCTAGCTCTTGAGGAATTTCGCTCTCTGCGGACGGCCTAAGCTTCATCGCTGTCCGCCGGGCACTTGTAGTAATATGTAACTGGCTCGTGCAATGGGTTTTCAAATATCCGGAACTTGGGGGAATCCAGATATGGAGGAGAAATTATTTTGTCGTTTTGCTAGTGCTGCTTCTAATGAGTCTGAGTCAAATGTTGAAGCTGTACACACAACTTTGCGAGGAAAAACTTGAACATAAGTGATGAGTGAAAAATTAGAGATTTGATGAGTTAAAAGTTACCAGTGAGCTCGAGGGGGGAATGGGGGCTCATGCAATTCCCTAGTTTAATTAGAGATTTTTTATCGTCACAATATTGTAATATTCTTTACTTATAATTTGGAGCAAACATGACACACTCTACGACCTTCATAATCAGCCATAACAAAATCGAAATTCTACATTTCCAACCGCATAATCCACCGGCAATGTGACGATAAAAAATACAAAGCTACTAACATGAAAAAATCGAGATTCGCAACTGATAGCAAAATTATATCCACTTTTTGGAGGCACACACAGAGTTTATCTTGATAAAAAAATCGTAGGTGTAAAAAGAAGAAGACAATACAATGTTTTATTTGACTAAAAGCTTTTTCCTGTGATAATAGCCGTGATAAAAGCTAGAAGTGCAACTGGTACAAACTGAAAGTAACTATTGCATTTTCTTCACCAATTTATTTTGATAGGAGCACCTCAGTAATCAACTTGTCCAAGTTGAGGTACGATGACCCACCAGGCCCAGCAGCCTCCTCTGCTTTCTCCTTCCACTCCATAACCTTCGATTTCATCTTCTTCCCCTTCTCTCCCTCCATCAGCTCTCTCACTTGCCTCTCCACTTCCTCTCTCCTCACATCAGTATCAATCTCCATCCCAATCCCCCATTCACCACAACTATACCAACAATTCGTCGGTTGCTCCGCGAAAAAGGGCCAACAGATCACTGGAACACCGCCACACACGCTCTCCATCGTCGAGTTCCACCCGCTGTGAGTCAAAAATCCTGCGATCGCCGTGTGTTTCAGAATTTGCTCCTGAGAGCACCAACTTGCCAACATCCCCCTCCCATCAGTCTCCGTTATGAACTCCGGCGGCAGCATGGCCGACTCTCCAACGACCAAATCCGGCCTTACAATCCAAAGAAAATCATACCCGCTATTAGCTAATCCCCACGCAAATTCCACGAGTTGTTTGGGCGTCATAACGGTAATGCTACCAAAGTTCACGTACAAAACTGAATTGGATTTTTTCGAATCGAGCCAGTCAATGCATTGGGATTCTTCTTTCCATAAGTTTGAGTGCATAGATTTCAATCTCTCCTCGGAGATTTGGTTCGCCATTAGATGAAGTGGACCGACGGTGTAGATAGGAGGAGGGAGGGAAGAGGAGAGAGAATCAAGGACAGGCTTTTCGAAAGCATCAAAGGTGTTGATGATGATAGCAGAGGCTTTGCGCGTTCTCTCGGCCTCTGCTGCTGCGAAGTTGACCATTATGTTATTTGGGTCTGTGGTTCTGATGAAGCTTGGGAGATCTTTGAATCTTATGTTTTCCATTCCTTGAATCCAATCGATTGTTGTTTCCAAATACCCATTTGTCATGTAGCTTGCATCTGTATTCCACTGCAATTAGTTAGCTTCAAAACATGCATGAGTCAACAATAGCAAAACAAAGGCGGTTCTAATGGTTTCCAACTCCTTATTTTTGGTATGACAATGTTAATGAGAGGTGTTCGGACATAGACTAATTCCCTTATTGGTCTGGTCGAAGGCAGCCTACGCGTGTCATTGAGACTAGGGGATTCACAATAAATTGCTTTATTTCGATCAGGAAGCATGTTACCAAGCACACACAACATTTGTCAATTGATCATAAGCGAATCCATTCTAGTAAAAGCAATACTAGTTACACAACTATATTCAGAGTCGTTCGATGCGCGGACCCACATATATCGAATGGCTTCAAACTCAGTAGTGTCCGAGACTCCGAATCTCCGATAGTTGTATTCCTACGTCGATCTTGTTCCGGAAAAGATGAGAGAGAAAATTACAGAACTTTAAAATTTTAGTATGAGATAGTCAACGGTGTACAGGGGAAAAAAACAATAAATGACCAGCGATCAAGAGTCTTTTAGCTGTTAGAAATATGAGACCATTTCTCGAGAACTTGAGGATAATTTCTCCCATAAAAAAAAACAAAATATTTATCTTTTCTTCAAAACTTTCCAGCTAAAAATAGTTACTAGCTTAGATTCTTTTTCGATCACCAAAACTGGTAATTACTAGATTAAAAACAGAAGAATATTTGAGATTATTACTAGTACCTTTTAAAGGCACAAGGCCTTTTTCCACAAGATCTTTATACTTTGTATAACCCAAGAATCCACAAGCACTGGGCGTCCAGAAAAGCACATCAGGGACCCCAAATTCCTCAGCAGCTTCCACAGTAAAACTCATACAACCATCCGAAACGATACACGTCACCGGCGGACCGGCGGACAAGACCGTATCGTTCAGTTTGTTGAGTAACTCGCGGAAGTGAGGTAAGCAGGTCTTGGTGGTGGATTGGCAGAGAGCAGGGATGTCTTGGGTGACGTCGGTGTCGGTGGGCGGAAGGCCGTCGGGGATGGTTTCGTAGCGGAAGCCCGGTAAGCCGTCGAGGGAGTTGGGACCTCTGGACTTGAGCAAACGTCTGTGGTTGTACTCTGTGTTTACAAAGGTTATGTGGAAGCCTTTGTGGTGTAGGAGTTTCGCCACTTTTAGCATTGGGTTGATGTGGCCTTGGGCTGGGTATGGTACGCACACTGCGTGCGGCTTTTCTGATATTCTTATGGAACCCATCTCTCTCTCTCTCTCTCTCTCTGTGTGTGTGTGTGTTTGTGGGTGATGCAGCAGGGACGAGAGGGCAACTAGCTTCTTTTTATTATAGAGTAATTAATCATTGCTAAGATCGGATCGGTGTTTAATTATTGAGTTTACCATTAAATAAATGCGGTTGATTTGTTCACGCTTTTTACTTACTTCGTAGACATCTACAATGCAGATATGTACATTATTCTATTTATAATAGCCTGGAAAACTACAGTGAATAAGATGGAGGAGCCGGCCATTTCAGCATTACGAGAAATTAAGTGGTTAAACAATTTGGACGTCGTCAACTTCAGCAATTTCGATCACATGAGCACCGGCACATACGTATGGAGAAATTGTATATTTCTAGAGAATCGTGGCTTAACTAAATAACCGCATGCGCCTCGACAATCCAATACTAATATGTATCCATCGGTTTCACATGATTCATCTAAAACATAGGACCTCTCATTTTTAAGGCTACAGTGACTTCGCAAGTTTTAAATATGCTACACCAAAAGATCTCGGTCAACAATTTGTGAAGAATCTGATTTTTGCTCCCATTTTTATAAGAGATAAGAACCTCTCCGGCCCCGTTCCAGAAACCTTCTTAAAAAATAGACAGTTTATGTCACATTTTCAAAGTCAAAAATAAAGTAAATAAAAAATAATTTTTCAATTTTTTTCGTGTCGTATAAAAGATCTCATTAAGATCTTCTAAACGAGATCCATATTGCATATTTTTAAATTTCAATAAGTCCATAATTTTTGAGCTTGAAATTACTTTTTTAAAAAATAATTTTTTATTTTATTTTGGAACGGAGCCTCAGTTGACAATATCTCATGCAATATGTCATGGGTGACTCTTTATTACGATTTAATTTATAAGGATTGGAAATTTCACTTTTTGTCACATCAAATGTCACATAAGAGAGTTTACTCTCAATTCTATATCTTTAGGACGAATGCACAGTAGTAATATTTAACATCGATCTAGCTAACAAGCACGCTAGTACTACTAGTTTAGCAACAATAAGCCGAAAAACTTTTCAACCAGTGTACCCCTTCTGCTGCTACTTAGAAACACTACTGCATGTCCCTAGCTATAAGCGAGTCGCACAAAAAATATTTTATAGTATTCATCTATTGTTCTTGCTAGAATATATAAAAATTATGCATGAATCTAGAAGTGATGATCAAGATATGTGTTGGTAGGAATGCAAATGAGTCGAGCTATTCGAGAGGGCTCGGGTCAACAATATAGCCTTTTTTTTGAATTGGGGAAAAAAAATCTAAGCTTGGTTTTGTGAAGTTCGTAATGTTAGATTTCTTGGAAGTAGCCTCTAGAATTTATTAACCAAGTTTGGGTGGCTTAGATGAGCGATGTGGGATAAGTCTAACACGTAACCGAGCTCAAGTCAGAAATTTAAGCTAGTTTGGTCTACGTGTTGAGCTTGAGTTAGCTCGGCAACATATGTTATTGACAAAATATGTATCATATATATGATTTTATTGGGTTGGTTTGATAAGGTTTTCACTTTCAATTTTTGAGAGTTTTAGAAAGTTAATTATAAAATAACACAAGTAACAATTCAAAATGTTTTAATTGAGTGTAACCAAGACCTATATATTATCGTGGAGGTAATTTTGTTTTATTTTTCATCTTCTCTTCCTTGTCATCCTATCCACCACTATTAACCTCTAAGGCCAGCCAATTCCACCATCGTCGTCGTTATGTCCCTCAATTCCTCTTTCACCCACTACAGGGGTTAGTGATTGTGTCTTAACTAGATTGCAGCCCTAGCGGTAGAAGCGTGTCTTTATTAGATTAGATCAAGTACTGATAGTTATTTGATCAAGATGATTTTACGGAAGGCAACTCAAAAAAGTAGTTTTAAATTACTCCAATGAATCATTTGTGCAGTATTTGGAGTGGGCCTCCCATACTCATTAGTAGATACACTATCGACAATTCGCTTATCCTCTCGTAGTTCTTCCATTATGGGGCATAAGAAGGGTTCGAGCTCAAAACAACCATCGCCACCGCCTGTTACGAGCTCTCCCGATTATTACGAATCCTCCTATTATAGTATTAAAAACAGAATAATATACGAGATAATTATAACCTTTTAAAGGAAAAGGGCTTTTTCCCACAAGATCTTTATACTTTGTATAACCCAAGAATCCACAAGCATTCGTCGTCCAGAAAAGCACTTGAGGGACCCCAAGTTCCTCAGCAGCTTCGACAGTAAAACTCACACAACCATCCGAAATGATACACGTCACCGGCGGGCCGCTAGACAAAATTATTGGGATCGTTCAATTTGTAGAGTAAGTCACAAAAGAGGTGTAGGCAGGTTTTGGTGGTGGACTGACAGAGAGCAGGGATGTCTTGGGTGATGTCGGTGGGCGGGAGGCCGTCATTTTGTAGTGTAAGTCCGGTAAGCCGTCGAGGGAGTGGGGGCCTTTGGATTTGAGCAGACGTCTATGGTTGAACTCTGTGTTTACAAAAGTTATGTGTGTTGTGCGGCGGCCCCCCAAAGGACCTAACCGCAACCCGACGATTATTGATGTTCATGATATTTGAAAAATAACTAAATGAAACATATGCGAAAAACAACGGAGAAACCAAACCAAACAAAAAAAACAAATAAGAGAGACCAGAATATACGTGGTTCGGTTTACGGCTGTAAATCTACTCCACGGGCAAACGAACGAGAGACGATTCTACTATGTGAAGAGAACGATGCTCCGAAGAGCTACAATAGTGACGAACAAACAAAGCCCTCACAAAGAGACTTTCACCAATTCCAAAATACAAGTTCTCTCACCAAATAAAAAACCCGATTGAAATCTCTCACCAAATACAGATTTTCTCTCATTAAATCTCACAAAACCCCTAGGGTTTTTAACCAAGAGCCACAAAAGGAACATAGTTCCACAGACGTGACCGGATATCACACAGATGCAAATGATTCTCAAGAAATCCTACGGTGTCAACCAGAAAGAATCGCCGAAACAGATGAGCCTACAGAACCCACCGTAGAAGGGGCAACTAGATGCAGATCGAATAGATGAACCCTAAGGTTTTACAGATGAGACCCCTTAGGGGCCTCTCATAGGGATTCACTTAAGAAGTCCAAACCCTAATGAGAGAGCAAAGCTATATTTATAGCCACAGATTACTTTCTAAAGTTAGAATCCTTGCCAGATTATGTTTCCTTTGCATGTAGAGTCCAAAACCAAAAATGAAACTCCAAAATCAATCTTTAGGAAGTTCAGAATATAACCAAAATTGACTGAAACGCGCATGCTGGTCCGGACCTAGTGTGCACTAGTCCAGACCAAGATTCCAGCAAACACTGCCATCGAAACGGGAAGGCTGGTCCGGACAAAAGAGGAGTTGGTCCGGACCAGAATACCAGCAAGCTCCAAAAATGCATAACAAGCACTGATCCGGACCAAGGTCTGACCAAGAGACCTTGGTCCGGACCATGAAGGCCGAAAAGTCCAAAACAAGCCAAAAAACTACAATGTGGAAGCCCTTGTGAGGCAGGAGTTTTGCCACATTTAGCATTGGGTTGATGCGGCCTTGTGCTGCGTATGGTACTCACGCTGCGTGTGGCTTTCTGATACTCTTATGGAACCCATCTCTCTCTCTCTCTCTCTCTCTGGGAAGAGAAGGTGGCTAGCTTTGGGGGGTTTTAGAGATGTACTTAAGAGATAGTTACTGAGAGATTGTATCGATGTTTAATTATTCAGCTTATGATTAAATAAATGTGGTTAATTTACGTGATTTCGAAGACTATATATATGCATTTTAGTCGTAAAAATGTCGTTCGAGAAGTAGGTTTCTAATTTTACCAAGCTTAATTAGTTATTTTTTTGGCATGATTTTTGAAACTAAATTTGCAATTTGGGTTGAGTTCTTCTGTTATGTACGTTAGGGATCGAGATTCCGGTTATGAGGATTTTCATGCCTGTTTAGTTTAGATAAGTTCGTCATATGTTTTTTTGCAAAACATATTCGGCTATTATCAGCTCTCTTTGGTTTTAGGTAGAGGTGTTACAAAAACCGACGGACCGAAAAAACCGACCGATCGGTTCAGTTTTCGGTCGGGGTGATGGCGGATATTTTTCTGACCGGACCGGACCGAGCCGAACCAAAATCGGTTCGGTCTCGGTTTCCTGGAATTTTTGCCGGACTGAACTGACCGACTATATATTTTAACATATTTATATATATCAGTCGGCTTCTTATACGGACACCCTTATTTTAGTTATTTGTGGTCTATTCATGCGAATAGATTGTCGGCGAATCCATATCATCCAAAACACAATTCAACGGCTGAGATCGACATCAGCAAATAATCCACTCTAAGGGCATCCTTAGGAGAAGATTCGTGTTATATACACACACACACACACACACACACACACCTTAAAATCACATTTTGCACACATTGAATGGTTCGGTTTATAAAAATTTGATCGGGAACTATAAGATTGAGATTTGGAGTGTTTTTTAGGTATTTTTTTGGGTGTCCCTTGGATTGCCCCGATATACATATATATATATATATATATACACACACACACACACACACACACACACTTTAAATCAACTGAAATTTTTATATTTCGGGCGGACTGAAATCTCCGACCGGACCAATCCCACCACAAACCAAACCGAACTCAACTTTGATCGGGATCGGTCTTGGAAATATTTGGACCGAACTGAACTATCATCTTGACGTGTCGCTGTTATTTTCAGAAAAATCTTACCTTTTAAATTTTTACTAGGGTTTCTGGAGAAAAACTTTATTAGAGGTATTTATTGTGAACATTTCAATCAAAAATCACTCATTGGGATTTTATTCACGACCTTTTACTTGAGAGATTTTCATCCATATAAGTGTATGTCACCAAATGGTTGATAGGATAAAGTAGACTAAAATGGTTAAATGATTTTGGATTAACATTGGTAATTATAGAAATTAGATTGATCAATTCGATTAAGATGCCAAAACAATTACTTTAGTAAACAATTTAATTCAATTGACGTTATATAGTGAGGAAAATAGATAGTAGTGGTCAATAAAGATTGGTTGATCAGTCAGTGTTTGAAGATAGACGACTAAATTATTATTGTGACAACCTATGAAAGTTGACCTGTTGATTTTACTAAGCGTTTAACCAATTAAGATACGATTTAAAAATCAACATGACAAAGAAATAGCGGACAAATTTCTAATCTCGGTTTACAGCATGGACTGTGATGGTAAATATTTCTATCTCGCTTTAAACCAAATTGAGATAATAATTTGAAATGTTTCCATGTGTTCACGAGGAGTGCACAACGCCTTGATTTATGGGCTGAGGTCGGCCCAACACCAAGACCTTTTTCTTTTAAATGAAAAAAACATATTCATTAATCAAGTCATACGACATCTACTGAATAATTCCGAATACAGATCAGGTCATACGGCAAATACAGATTTTCACCAAAAAACAGAGATACAGAGACACAATATATTAAAAGACTAAGAGACGAAACAAGTGTCTAGCGTCTATGAACGAGCCATCGCTCACTTCACACCGTCAACATGGATCGGCTAACGTGGAGGTGGAAAATTTAGGAGGGTTTTAGAAAGCAGAGTAAATTCTTTCCACCAGTGATGGTGGAAAATTTCACTTTTTCACCACTACCTTTTTCAGTCCTACCTTATGTTTATTGTTGATCTGAACCGTTCATCTTATAAACCTCATATAGCAGTATACCCATGCAAAAAATAAACTTGATCGGACATCGATAGGAGTATAAAAAATTGAATTTTACTTTGTAAAATGGATAGTTTATCTTTATTATTAATGACAGAAATTAGATTGTCCATTTTATAAATCAAAATATCTATCGACTTCCGATTAAGCTGATTTTTTACATGACAATACTATATTGCAGGTCTTAAAATATGAATGGTTCAGATCACAACAATAGACACTCGATGGAGCCTATAATAGACGGTAGTGGAAAAGTAAATTTTTACACTGACAGTTAATAAAATTTATTCTCTTTAGAAAGTTATTAGCCATAAAAATACGTAACATTTCTAGGTGCATTATATTACTATAGTAGTGCAAGTTCCGTGATGCAACTGTCTTCGTTTTTACATGCACCAATATGTAACCACCGAGAAAATAACAGAGGCTTCGTGAACAGCTATTTAAAGTCGAAATAGACGGCTGAGATCTCGTGGTTCCGTGAATCCCTGTCTTCGTTTTTACATGCACCAATATGTAACCATCGAGAAAATAACGGAGGCTTCGTGAACAACTGTTTAAAGTCGAAATAGACGACTGAGATCTCATGACTCCGTGAATAAGGGATTCACGGAGCCTCCATAAATAAGCCAACCTAGCTCATAACCACCACTTACTTTGATAGGAGAACCTCAGTGACCAACTTGTCCAAGTTGACGTACGATGACCCACCAGGCCCAGCCGCTTCCTCTGCTTTCTCCTTCCACTCCACAACCTTCCTTTTCATCTCCTTCCCCTTCTCTCCTTCCATCAACTCTCTCACTTGCCTCTCCACTTCCTCTCTCCTCACATTGCTATCAATCTCCATCCCAATCCCCCACTCACCACAACTAAACCAACAATTCGTTTGTTGCTCGGCGAAAAACGGCCAACAAATCATCGGAACACCGCCACACATGCTCTCCACCGTTGAGTTCCACCCGCTATGAGTCAGAAACCCCGCAATGGCCGCGTGTTTCAGAATTTGCTCCTGGGAGCACCAGCTCGCCAGCATCCCCCTTCCTTCTGTCTCTGTTACAAACTCCGGCGGCAGCATGGCCGACTCTCCAACGACCAAATCCGGCCTTACAATCCAAAGAAAATCATACCCGCTGTTAGCTAATCCCCAAGCAAATTCCTCAAGTTGTTTGGGCGTCATAACAGTAATGCTACCGAAGTTCACGTACAAAACTGAATTGGGTTTTTTGGAATCGAGCCAATCGATGCATTCAGATTCTTCTTTCCATAAGTTCGAGTGCATAGATTTCAATCTCTCGTCGAAGATTTGGTTCACCATTAGATGAAGTGGACCGAGAGTGTAGATAGGAGGGAGGAAAGAGGAGAGGGAATTGAGGACAAGTTTTTCGAAAGCCTCGAATGTATTGATGATGATAGCAGAGGCTTTGAACGCTCTCTCAGTCTCTGCTATCACGAAGTTTACCATTTGGTCGTTTGGATCTGTGGTTCTGACGAAACTTGGGAGATCTTTGAATCGTACGTTTTCCATCCCCGGAATCCAATCGATTGTTGTTTCCAAAAATCCATTTGTAAGGTAGCTGGCATCTGTATTTCACTACAAAAGTTAGCCTCAAAAACATTGTTGGATTTTGGACTCTTTAATTAATAGCACTATAGCAGAGGAAAATTTGACTCGTTATTACTACACATATGCCACAAGAATTCTCAATTAATCAGAAGGAAATCCATTCTATTCTGTAAGGGATGAGATCATAAATCTTTAGTAATAAATTTGGAAAGTCTATGAGGTATGGAATCATTTAAGGCCGATAATTAAATGATTTCTTGAAAAATAGATAGTACTGGGTTATCATTTTACTGAAAATATATTTCTTCCTCCTGTTCCAATGCATTCAAACTATGTTGTGAAGATCTTGAAACGTAAGTCTAAAGATACGACATGATTGTACTATAGAAAATTTATGTACACGAGTTTACATGTAGAGTCTGTATACGTATGTGTTCGAAATTATTGGATCCACATGAACTTGTCATTATTTCTTGTGATCCACGTACATTGATCAGCTCGCTATCGCGATGGACATAATAATTGATATAGATTGGACCTTGTGCTATAAATACAAGTCTCATTCATCGAAAGCCAAAGGGAAATGATATTGATACTCCAAAAATTGATGCAAGCACTCCAAAATCAGTGTAACTCCAAAGCCACTTTCCTTTGTTTTTTGGAGTACCAATATTATTTTCCAAACCAAACTGAATCTATTAGTGCCATTATTGGCTAGCAATCTGTCATATTTAACGGTAATTTCTAGGTCAGCTCCTTTTGTTAGGTGGGGTCTTTGGCCAACTGCATTAGAGGTTTACTTAAGTGCTAAGAACAAAGGAGGTTAGAGGTTCAAGTCTTCCTTTGCGGTGTTAATCTAGCAATTGTAATAAGGCTGACTTTTGACGATAAAAAAAAAAAAACCAATCTTGAGAAAACAAGCTGAAATAAAGAAGCCATGTTGTCGATAGTCCATTGCAATTAAGGCAAGAAGAATTAAGAAAATAACACATTTCTTGATATTATTCAGGAATTTGATATTATTCAACCTAATTTGATACACTTTTGACATAAATCAACACACCCTTTTACTCTTAACGACTTAAGTAATTTTTTTTACTTTTAGCAACAACCCATTTACTTTTAGCAAAAGCTCAATGGTTTTTTTTTTCAGTACTTTCCATAAACGATAATACTCCAAAACTCAGACGTTTTGTAGGGGTGTTCAAGAAAATTGTCCAAACCATAAAATCAGCCCGATTCGGACCGAACCGTCCTATTTGGTCCGATTATGCGGTTTTGTGGTCAGGTTATGGTTCCAAAAAAATAAGAACCGCTAATTTTGGTTTGGTTACTGGTTCTCAACCAAAGAACCGTGGTTAGAACCGGACCGGACCGTTTAGAACTAATATATATAATTATATAAAAATAAATATATGTGTAGAGATTGCTCTACTTTTTGAACATGGAAGAAGTTAGTGCTGTTGATTTAAGTGATATTTTGGGCATTGGAGCTGCTGTTCTTTACTTCAAGATGTGCTGTTATATTTTATAGTTTATGATATAAGTTTAATTTTAGTCCTAAATATAATGGGTCATTAATGTTTTTTGTCGCTGAATTTAATTATTCCATAAGTGGTTTTAGCTACTTTATTGTTGGCTTTCGTTAATGTTTTTCGGTCGAGTGTCAAGTATTTTTGAACCATATTGGGTTTTGATTCTTAATAAAATGTTTATTATTATTTTATGAGTTATTTGATGCTTTAAATTTTTAATTTTATGAGTTTATATTTGGGGAACTTAATTAGCCATCCTTTTTACCCTACTTATTTAGGTGCTCATCCTAATGTGTTTAAATACTTATCTTTCTATCCTCAAATTCAATTAAATCCTAAACTACCCTTTCTTTCTCCTGATTTTTCAAATCATTCTCTTCTTCTTCTTTTTTATCTTTTCTAATTATCTCAATTCTCTCTCCTCTTTCAAACATTTCTCTCACCTAATCTTTTGAATTTTTTCTCTCTCCTAATCTTCTCTCTCATATTTTCATTGCCCAAAAATCTAAAAAGAAAATATTACTCTTACAAAAACGAATGTGTAAGCCGAAAAACATAACAAAACATGATCAATTCACAAAACATGGCGAAACCTGATCGAGGTAGATGAACAAGACAAAATCAATTAAAAACTATGACAAAATCGAAAAACATGGCAAATTTCGAGAAGTGTAGGTTTCGATCAAGGTAGATGAACAAAACATGATCAAATAAAAAATATTACAAAAATCAGAAAACATGACAAGTTTTGAAAAGTGTAGGTTTCAATCGAGGTAGATGAACAAAAACATGATCAAATAAAAAACATGACAAAAATCAGAAAATGTGACAAGTTTTGAGAAGTGTAGGTTTCAATCGAGGTAGATGAACAAAACATCATCAATTCACAAATATGACAAAAATTGAAAAATATAATACCTAAAACTGATATTCCAGCAACGCAATCTGGTAATAGCGGCGATTAAGAGAATGGAAGCGATGTGACTCAACGTTAGAATCTCGATCATTCATGACTGTTTTGATGTCATCCACTCTCGTTTCTAAATATCAATGAAACGAAAAATTGATGACAACGGTGCTGTTCTAGGTTCTTCTCCAAGATCAATGACTACAATGACACTATTTTAGAATGTCACCATCGACTTTTTTTTTTAATTACCCGGATGCGCCGCCGTCGACTTGAAACCCAGATCTGGGTGGTTCGAAGTGGTAGGTCGCCGCAGGTGCAGAGTGGGACAAACGGGGTGGGTCGCGGTCGGACGGGAGTGGGTCGCCGAAACACAAATCCAATCCATGGCTTCAATTTTAAACGTGTGTGCACGTGTGGTGGTGGTGATGGGGTCAAGAGGAGTTGTTTTCTTTGGTGCATTATTGCTTTGATTCATGTTGGAATGTATGGGGATTGACAGAGAAAAGAGCAGAGAGGAAGAGGGAGTAATGGGGGACCCCTTACTAGATTATGAGTATGTGTTTGAGAGGAATGAGACTTCTCCGGCTATGTATTCTCCGAGATTTGAGAGAGAGAATGTGTTTGGATAGACATTAAATTTGAAGGGAGAGAGAGAGTTAATTAATGAAGAAATTAAATAAGGGCAAAATTGGTCATTCAATAAATTTAAGGATGAAGACATAAGTATTTAAACTCATTAGGATAGGCACCTTAATAAGATCTCCATATAGGATGCCTATTTAATTTTCTCTTTATATTTTGTGAATAAGTGTTTGGATGTTAGCTAATTGGATAGAACCGGAGCCGAACCAAAACCGGCCCGATTTTGCGGTTTGGTTCTGGTTAGGTTCCACTCATATATTAGTTAGGTTCTGGTTCAATTTGCAACTTTCTAGAACCATTAAAAATGATTCGATTATTGATTTTTAAGAGAACCGGACCATTTAGACCGTGTAAACCCCTAACGTCTTGTTTCTCTGTTTGGGTCATTTTCTTGCATCAAGACATCAAAACTCCTTCCTCACAACAGGTCAGAAGAACCACCGCCTGTCTTTTGTTTTATAAGGCCAAGTGGCCAACTAATGGCGGTACTACTTGATAGGTACAAATACTCTCTCTGTCCCACTTTAAATGTCTCCCACAGGAATTCATGCATTTTTAAACTCTCAAGAAATGTTATTCTATATTTTATTTTTTCTAATTTTTTACACCAATTAAATTAAAGCATTCATTGAGTATTTTAATTTGGTTTAATGCACAAATTTTCGTATGAGACATTTAAAGTGGGACGGAGGAAGTAATAACTTATCAAATGAGAATACATAATTATACATATATAAGTATGTAAATGTTGATATAAACTACATGGTTCGGTTTTGGTCTAACCATGGTTTTAAAGTCGAGAGCAAATGGCTCTTATTTTTTCAAAATCTAACCAGAACCATAGAATCAGGCCAAATAAAACGCCGTCTTTTTTCATTAAACAAAATTGCTGAATCTGGTCCGGATTGAATCGGTTTAGCAATTATTTGGGCTGGTAAGGAAAAAAATCATATATCAAATTTTCCAACTAAAAATGGTTACTACACCTAGAATCATTTTCTATCACCAAAACTGGTAACTTTAATATTAAAAACAGAAGAATATTCGAGATTATTACCTTTTAATGGAATAATGCCTTTTTCCACAAGATCTTTATACTTTGTGTAACCCAAGAATCCACAAGCACTGGTCGTCCAGAAAAGCACTTCAGGGACCCCAAATTCCTCTGCAGCTTCCACAGTAAAGCTCATACACCCATCCGAAACGATACATGTCACCGGCGGGCCGGTACAGGACAAAGCGGGATCGTTCAGTTTGTAGAGCAAGTCACGGAAGTGGGGTAAGCAGGTTTTGGTGGTGGATTGGCAGAGAGCAGGGATGTCTTGGGTGACGTCCGTGTCAGTGGGCGGGAGGCCGTCTGGGATGGTTTCGTAGCGGAAGTCCGGCAAGCCATCGAGGGAGTGGGGGCCTCTGGACTTGAGCAAACGTCTGTGGTTGTACTCTGTGTTTACAAAGGTTATGTGGAAGCCTTTGTGGTGGAGGAGTTTTGCCACATTTAGCATCGGGTTAATGTGGCCTTGTGCTGGGTATGGGATGCACACGGCGTGTGGCTTTTCTGATATCCTTATGGAACCCATCTCTCTCTCTCTCTCTGATGCAGGGGAAGATAGGCGGCTTCTTTCCTTTTATAGAGGACTTGGTGGTGAATAGTATTAGGCACGTTTGGTTTTGTAGATATGTACAGATATATTCTATTAATATTTATAACCGGAAAAACTACAGCAAAAAGAGGTACCATTTCCACATTTCCGAGAAAGTGGCTCAATAAGTTGGACCTCAAGGTCGGCAACCTGAGTAATTGCTATGCAGTCTTGGAGCACCACCACATTTAGTTTAGTATGGCGCTTCACAAAAATGTGTTGTAGAAAAAGGTGTTGGATCACCATGCAACGGTACTGCTCCAAAACTACCAAATAAGTTTTCCCTCAACATCCATAATTTCCACAAAGTGCGATACATACATATGAAAAAATTATTTGAGAATCATGGCCTAGCTAGGGCACCGTAAAATGGTGTTGCAACCTCTTCCAAGATCCAAAACTAAATGTAGCGGCTTCACATAATTCACGTAAGTATGCCATTGTAGAGAGAGGGTGTTATGACATCACGTAACGGTGCACTGAATTGCTAAATAAGTTGCAGATGGGATGCAAAACTTGTCGCTGAGTGTGAACAACTAGTTAAAATGTCATTAACTTGTTGCCCAATATTGTTAATGGAAACATGGTCTCAATTCTTGACCAACTCGGCCTAAGCTCGGCTTATAGATCTTTTGTTAAGCTCAAACTGTCCATGACTTAACATTTATAAATAAAAAAAAACAAAGGCTCTAGGCACACCGGATCTCGGCTTTAACTGAACTCGTTTAAAGCTCAATGTAAACGGAAACTTTTTAAAATAACCCCCCCTCTTTTCTTCTCTTTGTTACTTCCTCAGTCCCTTTTTAAATGTCCTGTTTCGTAACTCCAACTTATTAAAAAAACATCATCATTATAACTTTTACATTAACTTTTTCCTCAATTTTCCCTACTTATCCATCATCATTACACTTTTACTCACTAACTTTTTAAAATGAAATCTATTTTTAGGGACAAAATAGACAATGTACTAACTTTTACCCACTAACTTTACAAAATGGACACTTATTAAGGGACAGTCTAAAATGAAATACTGGACTCTAAATAAGGGACGGATGGAGTAATAAAGAACTGATCACCTTTGCCCTGCTCCCATTTTGACTCCCAGATCATCGTCTCCCGCGCAAGTAAGACTTCACTTAGTCAAACACCATCAAGCGTGTAATTTTCAAATGTCGGCAGATGTTGAAATTCTCAAAAAACTTTAGACGCAAATGTCACGCAATTGGTCTTGCATTAGATAATTGTAAACAGATTGCTTCAACCTCCCTTGTGAACGAATAAGACATCGTTGCAATCACGGCGGAGCTAGTTGATGGGGGCGTGGGGCGGTGTGGCACGGGTCACTCTCAGTTTAAAAAAATAATCATTCTATGATCACAAATTCACTCACATTCACATGGAAGTTCACACACACTATGCTTTCAGTACGTGTGGACCCTACCAAAAAATATGAATATAAGTGAGTGTGTATGGTTCTATAATTATTGTTACTTAAAGACTCATTGGAATGACGAAATGATTGGCTCCGTTCCGCAACTCAAAATAAGTACTTACTTTTTAAGAAGGCAATTTCAAGCTCAAAAATAATATGTTTATGCAAATAATTTTCCTACCAATATGGATCTTATTTGATATATCCTATCAAAATTTTTTATACAATACAAAAAAATTTTAAAAATTATTTTTTATTTATATTATTTTTAAATTTAAAAATATAAAATAAATTATTTATTTTTTAAAAAAATTTTTGAAACGGAACCTGCAAGCAAGGATTGAGCTAGTTAATTGGTGGAGCAGTGTGGCACGGGTCATCTTCGATTTGACAATACAAGTTTTATTACACTACTAGATTAAGACACCATTGCAAGCAATGGTTGAGCTAGTTAATTGGTGGGGCAGCGTGGCACGGGTCATCTTCGATTTAACAATACTAGTTTTATTACACTACTAGATTAAGCACTCAGCAGTATCCAAACAATTATTAATTTTTCACAAGAAGGATGCAAAATTAGTGTTATCGACGGGCGCGTGGGGCCCACCCCGGATATCGCATGAATAATTCGAGTCATTCAATAATTATTTTTCAAAAAAAAAATCGACTAGATTTGTGAAAAATTAGTTTAATCCGATATATGTAAGTACTCGATCCAATCTTCTATTTTTTCCATTCAGATTATAAGATCTTGAAATCTGAATGAAAAAATGGAAGATTGGATTAAGCACCTACACATATCAAATTGAGCTAATTTTTCACAAGCTCACTCAATTTTTAAAAAATCATTGAACGACTCAGATTATCCGTGCGGGACTCAAAATGAGCCCTGCATGCCCTTTAGTTCACCGTCAGTATGGTCACCGTCAGTAGCTTTACCATTATTGTTGTTACTCTAGTAGAGTAGATTTGGGTATGGGAAATTGATATTCGCGCTTTACTCTTTACTGATGACGTTTCAATTTTAACGTAAAGTTACTAATAACTACATGAACAAAGTGGAGCACAAAAATCAATTTCCTTAGGTATGGGATGACTGCACAGTGCAGCCTCCTTTTTAGACTGCCCAGAAGCGATCTCCTTGTTTTTACGTGTTTCAAAATAGGGTACAGACACGAAGTGGGTACAAACACAAAATAGGTTAGGATCAAAAGAGTACAAACACAGGGATATAAACACAACAGACATATTGCTTAAGTCTGTCTTTACATCGGTGGAAGCCTCCTCTTTTTATAGGAGTAAAGGGGAGTATACGAACGATACACATATAATTGAACATAATTGTTCTTGGTCTTCTACTGACAATATTTCTTGACTACAAACAAACTATAAGGACGACTAGACTTATTACAAGGACGACTAAACTTATTGCACCAATTATTGACTATGACATTTCATACAACTCACCCCTACTTAAAAAAGGAAGGACATGTACCTTACTACTGTATATTACATTACTCTTATTACATACTTCCTCTGTCTCTTTTTAAGTGTCCTGCTTCGTAATTTCAATTTATTAAAAAGATATCATCATTACATCTTTCACATCAACTTTTTCCTCTATTTTCCCTACTTACCCATCATCATTACATTTTTACTCACTAACTTTTTAAAATAAAATCTACTTTTAGGGACAAAATAGACAATACACTAACTTTTACCCCCCTAACTTTATGAAATGGATACTTATTAAGAAACAACCCAAAATAAAATATTGGACACAAAAAAAGGGGACGGAGGGAGTAGCATTTTTCTCTCTCCATACGTGAGGGGCAGTTGATATCTGTACCAGGAGTCACTGACCACTGAACAATAATAATAATAATTGTTATTATTATTGCCAATTTAATTTGCACCCTTATTTTTCACCTGTAATTGACAGGACACACCTGCAGAAAAATTAGTCCTCTGATAATGGAAAATAAGAGGGCAAATTTTCGTAATCATCTCTCTAATTTTATGGTTATCTCAATTTTGTTCCTCTAATTTTAATTGCAACCAAATAAATCCTGTAGATTGTTTTATGTTCTAAATTGGTAAAATCGTTCACACTGTGAATAAAACTAACGGAAAAATTGATTTTAGTTTCATGGCTTTTTTGGGTACCCATTGAAAGGGTTTAGAGCCAAAAATTCATTATGATCATTTAAGATAAAATGATCAGAAAAATAAGATCTTGGCACCAGTTTGAACAGATTAAAAATTGAAACACTTGATTTTTTAACTATATTTTTTAATATATAAACGGTGTAAAAAATAAGTGTAATTTAGTAACTTTGCCCTAATGGAGAAAAAGAGAGGAGCGCCTTCGGAGAAAATTGTCACGGAAATCATCCTCATTCCATAAAAACTGACAAGCGCTTGTGTTTTATCTTAACATCATCCTCCTTCCATAAAATCATAATGGATTTTTACACTATTTATATATTAAAAAATACAGTTAAAAAGTTAAGTATTCCAATTTTCAATATGTTTGAATCGGTACCAAGATCTTATTTTTCTGATCATTTTATTTAAACGTTCATAATAGATTTTTGACTCTAAGGCATTTCAATAGGCACCCTAAGAGAGCCCTGAAACTAAAATCAATTTTTCTGTTAGTTTCATTATTCACGGTGTGAACGATTTTACTAATTTGGAACATAAAACAAACTACAGGATTTATTTTGTTGCAATTGAAACTGGAGAGACGAAATTAAGACAACCGTAAAATTAGAGGGACGACTACGAAAATTTGCCCAAAATAATATGTTCACTCTCTTTCTATCCTCCTTTACTCCTTTTTCTATTCTAGTTAAATTATCAACTTTTTTTTAATAGGCAACACAAGTTTTATTAAGAACACTTAACAAATGGTACATCAAGTAGGGGGAGAGGGGGACGGGAATTCAACTAAAAGTTGGATGAAAAGAAAAAAATGATGGGTCAAAGCCCATCAACACCCAAAGGGCCAGACCCCAAAACTAAATCTAGAAACCACATGGGCCTGACCCAAAAAGAGCCAAAACAAACCCTAAGCCCAAATCTCTTCCAAACACTAGCAAAAGCACGCACTGCCGCCGCCGCAACACATATCCTCCACCAACCCCCGCCACCACCACCACCAACCACCTGAACCCCAGGCCCTCAAACCACACCAGCCGCCTCCTACCAAACCAGTCGCCTCCAAGCACACCACCACCTGCCCAAACCACCACCAGCCGCCTCCACCCTTACCTGCAACTTATGTCCACCACCACCCACCAAACAGACGACAAGCAAGTAATCCGACGCCGATGCAAACCCCGCGAGCAACTGGAACCTGAGAATAACCGCCAAGGAGACAGCGATTCGGTCCTCACAAATGATTTGGGAAGCTAGAAACTGAGCACTTCCATACCTCAACACCAAAACTACCGCCGTGCCGACCACCACCTCCCCCAACCTTCCACATCCAACCATCGGCCAAAAAGACCCACAGAGCTGTTCAGCAAAACCCACGCCCGTCCAACAACGGAAAGATTGGTGGGATCCATTCTACCTTAACACCTCCGGCCGCCGTTGGATCCAAGCCGTTAGGACAACCGAACACCCCTAGATGTGGTGATTGACGGAAACCAGAGCGGCAAGCAGGAGAGGCGAGGTAGAGAAGTTAAAACGGCGACAAGGAAAAATTGGTGAGAGAAAAAGATATCGATCTTGAGATGGGGAGAAAAAAGAAAGGAGAGAGAGAGAGAGAGAGAGAGAGAGAGAGAGAGAGAGAGAGAGAGAGAAGAGGAGGGAGCCCCGGGGGAGGAGGGAAGAGGGCACCTCCCCTAGGTGGCGGCAACTAAGATTAGGTCAAGGGTTCTGGTTTTTTAGAAAGAAAGAGAGAGAATGTGTGTTTCCTGTTAAATTATCAAGTTATAGTTGTTCTACATTCATTTTTTATACTCCCTTTCGTTCCTTATTTAGAGTCCAGTATTTCATTTTGGGCTGTTCTTTAATAAGTGTCCATTTTGTAAAGTTAGGGGGGGTAAAAGTTAGTGCATTGTCTATTTTGTCCCTAAAAATAGATTCTATTTTGAAAAGTTAGTGAGTAAAAGTGTAATAATGATGGGTAAGTAGGGAAAATGGAAAAAAAATTGATGTGAAAGGTGTAATGATGATGTCTTTTTAATAAGTTGGAATTACAAAGCAAGACACTTAAAAATGGACGGAGGGAGTATATGAAGTGTAATTTCGTGATTTCATGTGAACAACGACAAGAAAATGAGAAAAGAACGATGAAAGGAGAGTGCGAGATTAATCATTATTTACTCCGTCGAATGTTTTGTACCTAAAAAAGTGTAATTAAACTATGACTCACACAACATATTTTTCTAAGAATAAGTGTGCTTCATAGCTCCAAAGTCACTAATATTACACGTTATTGAGCTACTATTTTCTTTTCTTTTACTAAAATTGTGTACGTGACGAATATATAGTTTGGCGATATAACATAGCAACAGTGTTTTGCTACAATTGTTAAGGTGGTAACTGCCATCACTTGTCCATCCTGTTTCCGTCCTCGCTTGTAATGCCACCAAATGGCCAAATGAGACCCACTTTGAGTTTCGCGTTGTGATATGAACCAATCAGAATATAGGGTCTGTAGAACAATACTTAACTTGAAGAAAAAACGTTCAAACAAACCAGTGCTGTATAGAATGATCCCTTAATGTTGCGTGTATTGAAGAGTCGCATGGGATTCGTACTCCTTCCAAACTAATTCCATATGGCTGCTTAATTTATGGTGTAGCCAAGTTGATGGTTTAAAATACCATTAAAGAGTTTGAACGTGATGAAATGGCTGGTCGTATTCATGGGCTGTTCCAAACTGGTAGGAGTAAATTCTACCGACTTAAACAGATTCCGTATTTATTAATGAGCTAATAACGTGTGCAGATAAGTCACATAGTGTGCGGACGGGCGTTGACACGTGTACGTGAGCGCAAACACGAGCGTGAAAATGTCTTTTCACCAAGAAATAACTAGAATTCGTGAGGGCGAAGATTGATAGCGCGAGCGACGATTGAATACGGAAACAAAACCATTTTTGAAAAACTGTGCAACGAAAGTGCGTGTGAAGAAGGGATCTGACCTGGATCCCAAAAACACACACTGCTAGGATTCTCTAAAGATGTCCCAAAAACTCTTGGGCAAACCATTGGACCTACCGACCAACTAACGTTCATTATGGAAGGTGCGCAACGTGATATTAGGTTGTGATTAATGAGAAAACACTAAATGGAAATAGTAATTAAACTCACTCTTTAAAATGTCAATATTATGAAAACCACCACATATGGATAACATATTATTGCTGTTGAAAGGTACTAATAAAGTAATTTCCGCGATGACTTGCTGACACCTTTGTAATGCTTTGTCAATTGTCGGTCAACAACAACGAAATTATATAAGTATTTAAGGAAATTGATTTTGTCACTCCTCTTTTTATTAATGCCACTCACATTTTTTCACAAAACCAATCATTTAATAAAGACACGAAGGAAAGTGACATTAACAAAAATGGTTGTGGCAAAATCACTCCCCGAAATTTAAATGTTTAAATTAAATTAACGAAGTCAAAAGGCCATGCATTATAGTGCTCGGTGATGGCTTGTTTCTGTAACCGAGATAGAAGTGTCGTTTAGAGTATTTTGTAGTATTGTGTTGTTGGATAAGTTTTACACTTTCTATTTGGGAGGGCTTTAGAAAGTTGTTAGCCATAAAAAAACGTAACATTTCCAGGTGCATTATATTCCTATATTTTTGGATAATGAAGGGTGTCCCAAGCCAGCTTGCGCGCACCTCGAACTAATACCTACAGCGTCTCTACAGTCGTTTCACACGATTACGTATGAGGTGAAGAGTAAGTATAATATGCAACTGCTGCGAATAAATTAACATAAGAATCCAAACTTTCACATGATTTTTCATGATACACAATACTTTCATGATAAACATACTTTCATTGATTCAAATCCTTCTTTCATGATACAACTACGTACTTTCACATGAATTTTTTTTTTTTTTTTTGGCCTTTTTAAGAACAAGAACCCAAACTTTCACATTATCAAACTACAATAAATTGTAAACTACCATTCTACAATAAAGGTTACGACTATTGTACTACAGCTTTTTGGGAAATGTAACAAAGGTAACGTAGTAGTGCAAGTTCCGTGAATGTAACTGACTTCATTTTTACATGCACCAATAAGTAACCACCGAGAAAATAACGGAGGAGGTGAATTGCGACCGTCCAAGAGTGTTTTAAACGGTTCAGATGTTAATGAAATTTTTTCGAAAAAGAGTTTAACTCTTTTCCAGAAAAATTTTATTTAAATTCGGACCGTCTAAAGCCGAAATAGAGGCCGAGATCTCGTGGCTCCCTAAGTGAATAAGCGAACCTCGTGACCACCACTCTTACACTTTACTTTGATAGGAGCACCTCAATGACCAACTTGTCCAAGTTGACGTACGATGACCCACCAGGCCCAGCTGCCTCCTCTGCTTTCTCCTTCCACTCCACAGCCTTCCTTTTCATCTCCTTCCCCATCTCCCCCTCCATCAACTCTCTCACTTGCCTCTCCACTTCCTCTCTCCTCACATCGCTATCGATCTCCATCCCAATCGCCCACTCACCACAGCTAGACCAACAATTCGTTTGTTGCTCGGCGAAAAACGGCCAACAAATCATCGGAACACCGGCACACACACTCTCCACCGTTGAGTTCCACCCGCTGTGAGTCAGAAACCCCGCGATGGCCGCATGTTTCAGAATTTGCTCCTGGGAGCACCAGCTCGCCAGCATCCCCCTCCCTTCCGTCTCTGTTACAAACTCCGGCGGCAGCATGGCCGACTCTCCAACGACCAAATCCGGCCTTACAATCCAAAGAAAATCATACCCGCTGTTAGCTAATCCCCACGCAAATTCCTCGAGTTGTTTGGGCGTCATAACAGTAATGCTTCCAAAGTTCACGTACAAAACAGAATTGGGCTTTTTGGTATCGAGCCAATCGATGCATTCGGATTCTTCTTTCCATAAGTTCGAGTGCATAGATTTCAATCTCTTGTCGGAGATTTGGTTCACCATCAGATGAAGCGGACCGAGAGTGTAGATAGGAGGGAGGAAGGAGGAGAGGGAATCGAGGACAGGTTTTTCGAAAGCCTCAAATGTATTGATGATGATAGCAGAGGCTTTGAGCGCTCTCTCAGTCTCTGCTATCACAAAGTTTACCATTAGGTCGTTTGGATCTGTGGTTCTGACGAAACTTGGGAGATTTTTGAATCGTACGTTTTCCATCCCCGGAATCCAATCGATTGTTGTTTCCAAAAATCCATTTGTAAGGTAGCTGGCATCTGTATTTCACTACAAAAGTTAGCTTCAAAAACATTGTTGGATTTTGGACTCTTTAATTAATAGCACTATAGCAGAGGAAAATTTTACTGGTTATTACTACACATTTGCCACAAGATCATAAATCTTTAATAAATTTGGAAAGTCTATGAGGTATGAAATCATTTAAGGCCGACAATTAAATGATTTTTTGAAAAATAGATAGTACTGGATTATCATTTTAGTGAAAATATATTTCTTCCTCCTGTTCCAATGCATTCAAACTATGTTGTGAAAATCTTGAAACGTAAGTCTAAAAATACGACATGCTTGTACTATAGAAAATTTACATACACGAGTTTACATGTACAGCCTGTACACGTATGTGTTTGAAATTATTGGATCCACATGAACTGCTCATTATTTCGTGTGATCTACGTACATTGATCAGCCGTAATAATTGATACGTGGGCATAAATCTAGCATGTGCATAGTGACTTTAGATTGTACCTTATGCCATAAATGCAGCTATACAAGTCTCATTCGTCGAAAACCAAACTGAAACTGTTAGTGCCATTAGTGGCTAGCACTCTGTCATTTTAGGTCAGCTCCTTTTATTAGGTGGGGTCTTCGGCCAACGGCATTGGAGGTTTACTTAAGTGCTAAGACCAGACGAGGTCAGGAGTTCAATTCCTCCTCTAACGTGTTAATTTAGCAATTCTAATAATACTGATTTTCGCCAATAAATAAAATAAAATAAAAACCAGTCTTAGGAAAACAAGCTGAAATAAAGAAGCCATGTTGTTGATAGTCCATTGCAATTAAGGGAAGAAGAAATAAGAAAATGACACATTTCTTGATGTTATTCAGGAATTTGATATTATTCAACCTAATTTGATACACTTTTGACATAAATCAACATACCCTTTTACTCTTAACGACTTAAGTATTTTTTTTTGAACTTTTAGCAACAACTCTATTACTTTTAGCAAAAGCTCAATGGTTTTTTTTTTAGTACTTTCCATAACGATAATACTAAAAAACTCAGATATCTTGTTCCTCTGTTTGGGTCATTTTTCTTGCATCAAGACATCAAAACTCCTTCCTCACAAGAAGTCAGGAGAACCACTGCCTGTTTTTTTGTTGTATAAGGCCAACAAATGGCGGTACTACTTGAAAGGTACAAAATACTCCTTCCGTCCCACTTTAAATGTCTTTTATGGAAATTCATGTATTTTCAAACTCTCGAAAAATGTCATTCTATATTTTATTTTTTTCTATTTTTTACACCAAATTAAATCATTCATTGAGTATTTTAATTTGGTTTAATGCATGAATTCTCGTATGAGACATTTATAGTGGGACGGAGGAAGTAATAACTTATCAAATGAGAATACATAATTACATATATAGGTATGTAAATTAATGTTGATATAAACTATACGGTTTGGTTTTGTTCTAACCATGGTTTAAAAGTTGAGAGCAAATGGCTCTTATATTTTTTCAGAACCTAACCAGAATCATAGAATTAGGCCAAATAAAATGCCATCATTTCTCATTAAACAAAATTACTGAATCCGCTCCGGTCCGGATTGAATCGGTTTAGCAATTATTTGGGCTAGTAAGGAAAAAAATCATACATCAAATTTTCCAGCTAAAAATGGTTACTACACCTAGATTCATTTTCTATCACCAAAACTGGTAACTTTAATATTAAAAACAGAAGAATATTCGAGATTATTACCTTTTAAAGGAACAAGGCCTTTTTCCACAAGATCTTTATACTTTGTGTAACCCAAGAATCCACAAGCACTGGTCGTCCAGAAAAGCACATCAGGGACCCCAAATTCCTCAGCAGCTTCCACAGTAAAACTCATACAACCATCCGAAACGATACACGTCACCGGCGGACCGGTGGACAAGACCGTATCGTTCAGTTTGTTGAGTAACTCGCGGAAGTGCGGTAAGCAGGTTTTGGTGGTGGATTGGCAGAGAGCAGGGATGTCTTGGGTGACGTCGGTGTCGGTGGGCGGGAGGCCGTCGGGGATGGTTTCGTAGCGGAAGTCCGGCAAGCCGTCGAGGGAGTGGGGGCCTCTGGTTTTGAGCAAACGCCTGTGGTTGTACTCTGTGTTTACAAAGGTTATGTGGAAGCCTTTGTGGTGCAGGAGCTTGGCCACATTTAGCATTGGGTTAATGTGGCCTTGTGCTGGGTATGGGATGCACACTGCGTGTGGCTTTTCTGATATCCCTATGGAACCCATCTCTCTCTCTCTCTCTCTCTCTGAGGTGATGCAGGGGTAGATAGGCAGCTTCTTTCCTTTTAATCTTTTATATAGACAAATTGGTGCTGAATAGTATTAGGCACGATTTTATATGGGGAATGTTAGTTTTGTACGTAATAGATAAGAGTGTAAGATTGGATTTGTATACCGTTTATGATTAAACAAATGTAGTTGAAGTTCACATTGGGTAGACAACTACAAATTGGTTTTGCAGATATGTAAAGATATATTCTATTTTATTAGCGGAAAAACTACAGCGAAAAAAGGTACCATTTCCAAATCCCGAGAAAGTGATTCAATAAGTTGGACCTCAAGGTCGATCGGCAACTTGAGTAATTGCTCGTTAGCCTTGGTCCTCTTGGAGCACCGCCGCCTTTAGTATTGCGCTCTACAAAAATGTGTTGTGGAGAAAGGTGTTGGGCCACTATTTGATGGTGTTCGAAAACTAGCAAATAAGTTCTCCCTCAACATATGCAATTTTAACGAAGCGCGACACATTCATATGGAAAAATTATTTGAGAATCATGGCCTAGGGCACTGTTACATGGTGTTGCACCTCTTCTGCAATCCAAAACTAAATGTAACTCGCGTCACATGATGCAAAACTTGTCGCTTCGTGTGAACAAGAAGCTAAACTTGTTGACTCATATCATCGTCTGTGTGGAAACGCGGCCTCAATTCTTGGCCAACTCAACTTGAGCTCGGCTCATCAATCTTTCATTAAGCTCAAACTTTCTCTCACTAAACATTTAATAATAATAAGTCACATAGTGTGCGGGCGGACGTTGACACGTGTATGTGAGTGCAAGCGCGAGCATGAAAGTGTTTTTTCACCGAGAAATAATTAGAATTCGTGAGGGCGAGGATTGATAGCGTGAACACAGAAAGACAATTGAATATGAAAACAAAAGCTATTTTTGAAAAACTGTGCAACGAAAGTGCGTGTGAAGCATGAAAGGATTCTCTAAAGATGTCCCAAAGTAATTTCAGTCACGTCTTGCTGACACTTTTGTAATGCTTTGTCAATTGTCGGTTAACAACTACGAAATTATACAAGTATTTAAGGGAATTGATTTTGTCACTCTTTTTTTATTAATGCCACTCATATTTTCTTACAAAACAAATTATTTAGGGAAAGTTTACAATACACACCCCTTAAAAGGGTGTACCATATGCACCTATTTTGTGATTCATTCATAACGTTTTAGAGTGTTTCGTAACTTTTGTTCTAGAATTCATAACTTTTCAGCAGTACGATTCGTAACATTTTTATTATGATTCATAACATTTTGGTATATCTCATAACCTTTATACGATTCGTAACTTTTTAGCAATACGATTCGTAACATTTTCTCTATAATTCATAACATTTTGGAGGTGCATATGATACACACCTAAATAAAGGGTGTGTATTGTAGTCTTTCCCAATTATTTAATAAAGACACAAAGAAGAGTGACATTAACAAAAAATGGAGTTGGCAAAATCACTCCCCGAGAATTTAAATGTTTAATAAATTAACTTAACGAAGTCAAAAGGCCATGCATTATTGTCCTCGGTGATGGCTAGAGTAAATACAAAAATAAATAATTGTATATTGGTCTATATTTTAGTATTATCGTTTATCATTTTTTTATATACTCAAGGAGGAGAATTGGTCGTAATCGCAAGATTTCCCCCCCTTAAAGAATGCAGTAGTAGAGATGGAAATCAAGTGGGCATTTTGTAACTATTCCCTCCGTCCCAAATTCTTACTCATCTTTTCTTTTTTTAAAATTCTAAAAGATTGGCCATATATTTTATTTTATAATATTTTTTATATCTAATATGAAACTTGTTTAATAGATATCAATGAATTCTTTTATACAAAATTTTTAAAATCACCTAAAAGATTATAGATTGTAAAATATATTTAATTGAAAAATAACATGCGCTTCCAAAAATGACCAAGAATTCGGGACAGAGGGAATACATATTTGCTAGCTATACATATGATAAGTCTAGAGTCGTTCACACGTGTGGAACACACGTACATCATGTGAGACTCAAACATACTTGTGTCTGAATTTGTGTATGTACCATTAATTCATTGAAGGAAATTTCAAAAAAATATATATATTAGGCCCCGTTCCATTAAGAGAAATAAGTACTCCTACTTATTTTTTGAATTAAATGCATTCTTAGATAATTAATGATGTGTTTCATAAAATAAAAAATAATACATCACGGAGCTAATTCATTGAAGCTGTGTAGCCAAAAACTACTCAGAATTGAAGTTAATGGAGCGATCTATAGACTATAGTGTAGAACTGTTCCAGTAGGTCCACTGCATGATCTCAGTTTTTAGTACTTCCTCCGTCCTAAAATATTTGTCCGGTCCGTAAAACTAAAACTCAAAAATAATACAATCCTTTCAAGAAAAAATTCAATTTTTTTTCATAAATTTAAAGAACTCATTGATATCTAGTGAATTGTTGAAAAAAAATTAAAAATTTTCTTACAAAAATAGTTCCTATTTTATGGACCGAATAATAATTATTATGGGACAGATGGAGTAGTTGATAACCGCGTTGCATTTACTAATAGTATGGCCATGGGGATAAGATGTCATATCTTATTAATGCATTAGATGTCTGCAAAGGACATGACAGAATATGAGGAGCCTCTTGTGCCACCTAGCTGCTAGCTTGATAACCTTGAGGAGCCTCTTGTGCCACCTAGCTGCTAGCTTGATAACCTTTGACGAGTCACATATGTTCGATTTGGATTTTGAAGATATTTTTGGAAATGATGAGTTAAAAGATGTTCGATTTGGATTTTGAAGATATTTTTGGAAATGATGAGTTAAAAGAGATAGAAAGAGAAAATTTATAAAAGATCGTACGCTAAAATTTTGAGACCGAGAACAAACAAGCTTGTTTCGGATTTTTATCATTTTACATAAATGTGTAGTGGTAAATGGAGGAAAAAGATTTATATTGCCGACCCCAAGTGATTAAGACATAAAACTTGATTTGGTTTGATTTGGTTTGGTTTACATTATTATGCAGTGGGCTGTTGGGGCGGTGGCCGCTGAATAATCACTCAAATAAATGGAAATGAGCAATCCACAGGTTGACTCAAATTGCGGGCAAATCGAAATGTCTCATGCGACTGAAAGGCAATACTAGTATTATTCTAATTTAGTGGTCAAAGGGTTAGGTACCATACAAAATAATATTACTTGTAAAACAAATTCAAAATCATTCAAAATCACGTGAAGTTGACATTCTTTCCTTTGACTCAACTTGATTGATTACATTCTACTGTTCCGCAGTTTACTTCTCGATCAACCAAATTGCTTCAAAATTGTCTCTTTTAGGGATAATAATTCTCAACTTTTGACATCTTAGGCTTTTGACTTCAAATTGGAAAGAGCTGGCATTTTTTGGAAGGAAAAAAAAAAAGATAGAGCCTATTTGATTCATTCAAAAAAGGCATGTGGTCTTATTTGTGCATATTTTTCTTCAGTTTGTCTGTACGTGGATTAAGAAAAATGAAGATATCAATCCCACCAAAGCTATCCATCATGGAATGAACCTAGAACACTATCAGTTTGCTTTTCAAAAACTCCAGCAACTCCAATCAGAAGGTTTGATTGAGTCCACAACCTCTCAGTGGGCATGTGAAGCATTTTATGTAAACAAAAGGACATAGCAGATAAGAGGAAAGTTTCGACTGGTTATCAATTTTGACTGGTTATCAATTACGAGCCTCTGAATCATTTTTTGCAAGATAATAAATAGTCTTATCGGTACTACATATGTAGAAAGAAAGGGCACTATGTCAAACAGTATCCAAATAAAGTAACAAGTGACAAAATGGTGAGCTCTTTGGCTCTTATTAATAATGATCTTGAAGATGCTGATATTGAATCTCTGTTTTCTATTGATGATGAAGCAACAGCTGAAGCACTCCTTGCATTCACTTTTGATGATTCAGATAATTCATCAGAATCAGATGATTCTTCTGATGATTCTGATTCATTACCCTATGAAATCCAAACATTTGAGTTCTTAAACATCATGGTGGCTTAACCTTTAGCTAAGGTCAAAATTTTGCTTGGAAAATATGAGAAATCTATACCAGTTATCGCTTTCTTTGATACTGGTGCAGCAGCCTTCATTCTCAACTCAACAACCCTCCCCAGATCCTACTGGCAATCGTGTTTTAGACCATTTACAGTAACCAATGAAGAAACTTTTATCATCACTCTACTCAGTAAGCCTATTACCATTCAACTTTTCCTTGAATACACCATAAAACACCAAGTCTATGGTTCTGATCTCTCAGGAAAAGATTGTTGTGTATGTAGTGGAGATTTGGGAGGCACCACCAATTTGAACTTGCACTTT
Organism: Rhododendron ovatum; assembly: GCA_019656835.1. Lineage (NCBI taxonomy): Eukaryota > Viridiplantae > Streptophyta > Magnoliopsida > Ericales > Ericaceae > Rhododendron > Rhododendron ovatum. Next base: position 9,948,122 of record CM033802.1, on the reverse strand, counting down.
CAGAGCTGTTAGCAGATGAGGATCTGCTAGTGGCATGTTGAAATTGGGGTAAAAGGTAAATACCACAGTTCCAACATTTAACGTGGTTTGGATTGTAGTAATACATTCGTGCTAATACTGTATAAACCTGGCGTCTACCAGAGCAAGTCTAGAAGTAACAGAACACCATAGGGAGATGTATTAATTATAGAGAACACACTGATTTACACTAACTTGTACTAACTTGGTTATTACAGTAGGTAGAGCCCTCCTTTTATAGGCGTAAGGAATGGTAGCTTGCGTCATATCTTACGTCATTGAATAGTATTAGATATGATTGGTTTTTCCTGCTTCATACTGTTTCTACAGACCCTGGTCAAACATGTTTGTTAGTGCTTAACTAGAACAACTAGAAGACGACCCAACCATCAAGGGGTTGGACTGGTGGGTACAAGAAGGTAACTAAAGGACTTGCCGTCAAGAGGTAGGTAGATCGAATTCCACGAAAGCCGAATATTCTCAACCGCGGGCCACTGGAGATTTGCTTGGTCGTTAACTTTAGAGTCTTGGTATTAATCAAAGTGTGTGCAAGCTTATCAATAATAAAATAAGGGAGACATACCCAAATTTCAAAGAATTTCTGGCAAAAAAAAAAAGAAGAAGAGAGAGATAACATAAGAAGTTCAGGAAATCAATCATTGAACATTACAGGAAATTTTTGTGGAGAGCATCAAGTACATTACACGACCTAATGAAATTTCAACACTTTTCAGCGATAGGAGTTTGAGATTATATCACAAGATCCAAGTCTTCTACAAACAACCAACAAAAAAAGAAAAAAAGAAAAAACAAAAGGCTAATGACGGGGTGAGAATCAGCGGTTTTCAAAACTAAAAATGACTGATGAGGAATTGAGCCTCCGCAACAAGCCTCTCAATCACTTCGCGCGCGGGTAAAATTTCCTTGATGAGGCCCACGCCTTGCCCAGCATACATTGCCATGCTCTCTATATCACCCGTTGCCGTTGCATTTGGAACAGTACCGGCTAAACGACGAATATCTTTTTCCTGTTGAACATGAAAATCAATCAACTGAATCCAGAACAGAACTGAAGTATCTACATAAAATTTCAGCACTTTTTGGAAGCAATAACCCTCCTAGGATAGATGAATTATGAGAATAAGGAATCAGTCCAATAAAATTTAACCCTGGATGGGTACTTTTTATGATTAACTAGCATTGCAATGCAAAAGGGTGTACCAGTTTGGTCATTGCTGCACAATCACTAGTTTGGAACACTTTCCGGAATACTATTTGTGAAATACGAACACTCATCATTTCTCGCACTAAGTCATTTCCAGGTGAAAATGGTTTTTCAAGATTTCGAAAACATCTTGTCGGTGTTTCTGAAAAATGGGTTATTTTCGAAAAGAAATGCTTCAAAACTAGTTTCAATGCTTAAAAGGTCCTAAGTGGCATATGATTGTTTGGGAGTGGAGGTGCCAACATAGTTGGGATACTTGTGTCCTCTTGTCCTCATCGTGATGTCGTTAGGCTCAGGGTCTGTTTAATCTTTGTAAATCCGATACTCAAAGATTAATAAACTCTCTTTCTTGTCTGAATATATATATATATTTTTTGAAGTGTTCTTAAATTGATTCTGGAAACAGAATCAAAAAGAAAATTTTGAATAAGAAAACTAGGACATTTTCGACATAATGAGGTACTAGGGTAGAAGTTTTCACCATGTCATGAATGGTTGAATGGCCAATGATCGGTTGATTGGTCTCATTTTCATCACTTGGAAGAGTTGTCAATTGGGCAAAGAAAGGTGTCTTCAGGACACGCTGAGGTGCTCCAGGCCACCTTGCACGACCAAATACATCTGTGTATTCTGTTTCCTCAAGTTCAAGCAACTTCCTCTTGTACGTTGGATGAGCATTGCTTTCATCCGATGCAAGAAACCTACAATATAACCTTGAGTTTATACTAGAGAATGCAAACTGGTTATTGAAAAAAATCAAACTAGAGCACAAAAGGGAAATAAAATTTCAAAAAGTTTGATTGAACGTAGAAAACGGAAAGACAGAATAACGATACCTGAGGAGCATTTCATGGAACTAAACAAGGCAGAAAGAGATCGCTAGGTTTGGAAATTGGAACCATGATTTTGTTTTGAAATCAACAAATATGTGAGAGGATTGGCTGTAGGAGACTAGGAGTTAAATGGGACTAGAAAGACAGAGTTGAGGTGAGTCGGATAGGTAAAGCCAACTAAAACACTTTAAAATTTCCAATGCTTTATATAGCTAATTTCAATTTCTTAAATAATTATCTTCGGCTTCTTGTTTCATAACACAGGAGGTTCTCTCATCAATACAAAGTTCTTAATATCAATTTATGAGTTGTATAACCAGTATTTTTATTGGCTAGGATCAAATTCAACTAAGCTAATTCAAATCCATCAACCCCATTGCTGCCTAAACTCGTTCAAGATTGTATGAAACAAAATGAGATAGTTTCAAGGTTTCAAACCTAGTGCCTAGACAGACACCCTGTGCACCGAGGGCCAAAGCAGCAACGTAACCACGTCCGTCCACAATTCCCCCTGCAGCAATTACTGGTATGCCCCCACCACCAACAAGATCAACTACTCTTGGCACCAACGAAATTAATGCATCCTGTAAACAACTCAACCAGGCAAGGAGAAAATGATCATTATAGTAGTAGTAGTAGTAGTAGTAGTAGTAGTAGTAGTTAGTCAAGCTGAAGCTTCCAAAAATGAAGGTTCTTCAAGCCGTCACATTCATGCATACGTTTTAGGTAATTACTATTAGCCACTGCCTAGAATAATCGAAGGTACTGGATAAAAGCTGAAGTAAAAGTCCATCATAAAATGCTTTTATGCCATTCAGAGTTGTCCTGTCAAACAAAGATTTTCTTGTAATGAATAGTGTCCTATTTGGCGTTTCCTCACTTGAGGCTGGTTGATAAAATATCCCAATGACAAGTGATTGTTAGTATTTATGTGGATTGTGGGAAGTATGACGGGACCAAACTTGCAACTATTTGTAGTGTTTTATCTACCAACAGTATACACTACCAACCAATTCTATTGCATTTTTGCTGTAAGTTGCCCTTCTCAAAAAAAGTGTGGCTGGCGGTATGGGGCAGAAACAATAGCTCTCAACAAGGTGCTTCATGCAAAATGAAGGAAATAATTGAATGGTGTGTCCAAAATGCAATGGGGAAAGATTCAAAAGTTCTATCATAAAGTGCTCAGCAGCAGCTGCTCTGTATCTCTATGGCTGGAAAGGAATCAAAGGATTTTCAGGAATAATACCACAGATTGTGGGCAGAGTATCCTCAAAACTGATTCAGGTGTCACTTGTGCTCAAGGAGGGATGTGAAATCTTCTTCAGGAAATAAAGACTCTGTAAAAGAAACCAGAGATTGTGCTGTGTCTTGCTTAAAATGCTTTTCTCTACTAGTACATTGTATTTGTTTTGATCGCTATTGCATTTCAAGGAGGAAATTTAAATTTTGTCTCCATAATTAGATAAAATGCATACACAACTAAAAGACCCATTTAGCAATCATACCTGCCCGATTACATGCCCTCCTGCTTCCCGCCCTTGGACAATTATCGCATCTACACCAACATTAATTGCTTTTTTCGCTTCTTCAAAGCTCCCAACCTCGAATGACAATAAATTGCAGGTCATAAGATTTTTGCTTCGTTTGTCTGATGCATAACTAGAGAAGAAATCAGAAAGGGAATATAATATGGCTTCATCTATCATCTTGAGTCCAACTCTTGCGAGAAACCAAAGGAAACAACACAACTCTTGTATTTCAGGAATATACATCAGTTCTTATAAAGATGGATATGGTAACAAATGCATACTTTCTTATCCAAGAGAGAAGCCCGAATTTTAACAACCTATATTAGTCAGGTGTAAAACAAACTAAATAAGCCACATATACCTAGAAACGGATACAGTATCCCTAACATATGGTTCAATGACCTTGAGAGTTTTAGTATAAAGCAAGAACATAATGGCCATTGAACCATTGTTTGACACATGCATGTAAGCAAACTGATGGGGCCTTTGTACCGAAATTGCTGGCTATTCTTCTATTAGACTAACGGTGATAAGATTACATCAGCGCAGTGAAAAATAGGCATACAATGCTTACCTGGGGAACAACCTTTACGCCGGCTTGATGAGCTTCAAGGACTAGCTCATCCGTACATTCACCCCAGTAAACTTGCAACACAGCAACCTTTTCATCCAGTATGGCCTTTAGATTTTCTTTGTGGGGAAATGCTAGAACAAGACCAATCCCAAACGGTTTATCGGTCAAGGTCCTGGTCTTTCTTATCAAACCCCTCAAGTACTCTGGCGACTCCTGGTACACAAGAATTTAAAATAAAATTATATGACATCGCCCAAATTGTGAGTCCCTACCGAAAATGGTCGCCACCCCATTTGTCAGAAACATAGGCCATCGTCACAAAAATAGAACAAAAAAGAAGGGTTCTGGTAGAGAGGCAGTTGCTAAGATGTAAAATGTAACATAAGTTGTTAGAAGAGTTCTTTTCGATCTTTCCTTTTTCAATCAAAGGCATGTCCACAGTTATAAATCATAATCATGTTGAGCAATCCTGTTAAGGTTCTAGAGGCACTTTCATTTGCATTTGCTTTTATATTCAAACAGTATTGAGAAAACTCGACTCAGATTAGCCAACTTATACTTCCAACAGCAATCTCAAGTCCCAATTGCTACAATTAAATTCAAGACTGGGAACATGCCCAAAGTGTCGAATAATTGAGATAAAGATGAAGATTACACACTTCTATTCCTCCCATATACTCAATGTTTAGTTATGACATGTTATACCGTGCTTGATACAAAGGGTGCCTAGGAGCATTGAGCATGTAGTAAGAGTGTGAGACTGCAATGGTTGGATTACTTGCAAGCTTATATCAAGAGACCACCAATTAAAGCAATCTCTGGTACACAAGTTATAGAAGCAATTATGTGGGCAACTTATAAAAAGATTATCCCTGTAGGATTTAATGAAAATTACATGGGTATATATCACAATCACGAAATTTCCTACTTTTTCTATCGTTTTCCAATTGACTTGGCTAGTTAACCATAATCTTTCCATCAAATGGTGCATAGGATATGCTGCACTACCGCTAATAGTCTAATTGCCAATAACGCATTCCCAACAGCTTAGCAATTCCAAATTGCAACCAAAAGTAAAATCAATAACGAAAGAGTAAACAAGAGAGTGATCACAAGTGAAAAAATTGATAATGTATAACTCCCAGAAGATTATAAGTTGGATCCCAGTTATTCATGATTGACTACCAAGTAGAACAGATAAACAACAACAATAACAACACCCATCTAGTCCCCAGTCATTGGGGGCATGGGCGGGGAGGATCGCAGACATACCTAACCTTTGGCAATATATGTACCAAGTGGCTCTCAGAACAGATTTAAAAAATAAAAAAAAAAACAAAAACAAAAAACAAAAAAACAAGAGAGTGACCATAAGTGAAAAAACAACATCAAGAACCAAAATTGTGGTCCCGTGAGAATTCACTGCTAGTTATGTGCAATTAACAGATAACGAGTGCATATTATGATTCATAAATCAGGAAAGGGTAATCAAATTATTCAAGATTGCCACAAGATTAGCGTTTGGGTTATTCTTGATCAACACCTTGTATGTGTTGGAGAAAATGTCGCAACCAAACAAAATACAGAGGTGGGGAAAAAGAGAGGGGAAGTGGGGGGGAACTGACCCAGTCTGGGGCTCGGAGTAGACCGAGTCCACCAGCATTGGCGACAGCAGCAGCAAGCTCCGGGCCAGAAATGTCGGGTCCTAATGGTGCCTGCACTATTCCGTAGTCAAAACCCAGTATTCCTCTCCATCCCCCCATCTCTCTCTCTCTCTCTCTCTCTCTCTCTCTCTCTCCTATGACACAAATCTATATATAGTATGATTGTAGAGCAAGTTTTTTACTCCTGATTGATATGTATAGATCGTTTATCTATGGGGGTATATATATGTCAGGGAGTGGAGGAAAGTGACTCTTTCTTCCTCCGTCTCCTCATCGCCGCGGAGGGGCGTCAGCTAAGGGTCTTTTCGTTATTTTCCATAGCTTTCTCTCTCCATTACGTGGGCACTGGCTTTTAAGGAACCCAACGGGTAAAGGATTTGCTCCCTCCTTCTAACTGCTTGAGGATTCGAAATGGAACTTTGCTACGGCTTTTTAAAACAGAGAAAGTCTAATGGTACACTGAAATTGGTCCTCTAAAAATTAATCTATATACGTGCAAATTAGTTCGGACAGATATACCGAAACAAAAAGAATTAGCATAGGGGGGTCTGCTTAAAAATTTCGGAAACAGGCGGAGGGAGATAGTTTTTGTTTTGTTTGATCTATGCGGATGGTGTGATGCGAAACCCACATGCGTTATACAGTTCCAGATATATCCGTCCACATGCGTCATACGGTTTCAGACGTATGCATCTAGTTATTCAGTCGTTGTCTATGTTTTTGGCATTACGATCTGAATTATAGATGTGTTGACAAAATTCGAGAAGGATTATAATTTCACACTCTTTTGTGTAAGTTACATGTAAAAGACAATGTGACAGTTACTAAGGGTATTTCGCAAGTGTAAATCCCAAAAGGATCCCCGTAAGATTATGTTGTATTGTGAAAAAAATTTAGACTGTTGGACACGTGCCACCCCGATCGGAGAAGATACAGAGTATGTGTGGGATCCATCGCAAAGTCCCACATAAATAATTCAAATGGTTCATTTTGTTTAAAATAGTTTTTTAAATGCGCCTACAAAAAAAATAATGAAGTTACGTATTTGTAAGGACTTGGTTTATTAATTCGATTTTTGGTCTATAAATTAATAGGGACAAAATTTTGAATGATTGACCACGCTCTTTGAGATATCCAATTAGGCAAATTTTTTTCAATGACCCTTACAAGAAAACTGCTTGAATTATTTATGTGAGACACCGAGAATTCGAGATGAATTTCATATCGAATCTGTAAACTATCGGTAAAGAAAGAATATGTACAAATGAGTTCATTATTGTTTTAGGTTGATAAATAATTAATTTTTCAAATATTGTAATTCACTACCCTTAAAACGCGTCTAATTTTTTTGTGTATTACAAATTTCGATATTCGTAGATGATATCTCCGATTTCAGATTCCGGCTCCGCCACTGGTTGTCCGAGAGCCAGGGGACAATAACCTGAATGTTGTAAATGTTTGAAAAATAGAATCCAACCTCCCATTCGTTTGTGGAAAGGGCCGCCATGTCACTATCATCTTATGCACTTAATAAAATATAGAAACCTAGAAAAGTTTCTCATATCAGTATATCACTATCATACTATTTGTGCTTGGGCCTTGAAACTAATGGGCTTTCTAAAACATGTGCTACTTCCTGGAGTGGGCCTCATTGAAGCCATAAGTACAAGGCCCACCGTAAACCGGCCCATGTTTGTCAACCACAATTCTTCTTTAAAACTTGCATTCACTTGTACTCTCTGAAATTAAACGGTTTTATTTACACCAAAAATTTTAATTCAAAAAAGAAGAATTGTAGTAATTCCTTGTTGGAAAATAAAATAGCAGTGGTGGTGCAAATACGTTGGGAAAAAAAAAAAACTTTTGCTTCAATCAGCTGATATTGATTTGTTGTGTTTTTTGTTTAACATGAGGGAAAATTTATTCACATCCTTAAAGCGGAGCCGCATAGTCAAATTTGGTTTGCTTTTCCATAATTCAGGCAGAAAAGGTAGATTGTCATGAATGGTCGTAGTTACACCTCCAATCCATGCACAATGAGGTGAATGGACTATTGACAGGCTACCTCTTTTATGGACCTGACTGTACAACTCAAACCTTGGGGACAGCTAGCTATAACACACCAACTGCGACCCCCCACTTAAATACCAGCATACTCACCCGATGGGGAATCGAATCCTAGACCAATGGAATTACTCCCAACGTTTGGCACCCGCCCTTACTATTGGGGCAATTCCTAGATGTGTATCTTTTATGGTTAGTTACTCATAAAGTGATGATGATACTTATCCAAAAAAAAAAAGTGATGATGACCGTTTAAATGATGATTCATGCAGAGTGTCAAGGCCGGCCTATATATACTTTGCGTAATTTTAAGACCCGAAAGTTTAACAATCAGACAAAACTCTAGCGAGCTGAAGAGTTCTTTTCTAACGGTGAAAGACGAACTTCTCTTTCGAACTGTTTGAGATTGATGCATGCAATATTGGCACCCATATAAAATACTAATAGATAGAGATTAAAAGTGGACCTATTATTTTTATGGTTGAGAATTAGGCTTGGATCGTTTGGACTAGAGGTAATATACTATATATATACATAGCTTAGGGATATATAGCCCAGCTCATCACAGGCTGGTGTTTCAATTTTTGAGCTTATTGACGATTGGCTATATGATTAACAAAAGTTCTGCCCGCAGTACCCTTTTGACTTGGCGGATACCAAACTTGACTTGGAGTCTTGGAGTGATGTTGGAGAATTTGATCAGTCTCTAATATTGTAAAGAGAGTTTTCGTAATAAGAGTTATTATTGGGAAGAGATGAGTGAAGAATAGAGTCCCGCGACAGATAAATAGAGAAAGAGTTGAACCGCAATATACAATTAGATGGCTCACCACTTACAAGACTTGGATATGAGTAGTCACTCAAGCAAATCAAACTCCAAACAATTATGGTTGCACCGAGTGGCAAGAACTAATTGACAATCCAGGATTGTGGCTTGGGAGGATTGCCTTGTCCTTAACTCTTGGCAAGCCAACATATATATTGCCAAAATAGTTTTAACTAGTTAGAACAAGTTACCAGTTGTCATGAAAATGATTTTAAGAAAGTTAAAGTTTTAGCTTGCTATAGTGCCAAAAAGTCAAAAAAATAATAATGTTGTACTGGTTTGGTGTCATTTTGGCCAATCCCCAATCCAGACCATTAGATGATGTGACCACATGCCTGATAGAGTTTCCCATTAGCATTATTGAGGGGCCATTTTTGGTTCTTGACAAAAATGGGATTACAATGCATTCACGAAACAACGTACATATATATATACACATTCCACTTTTACAAAAGACTGTAAATGAACTAAGCCATATATTCGCAACTTGTTCGAGGCTTAAGTCATTTTCAAAGGGGCTCAGCGGACCAAGATTAGAAAGGATCTCATATCAAAGAACTTAAAGCCGAAAAGCTAAAATTTTGCCAGACATCAGCCTAAAAAGTTTGTTATAACTCGGTACACACACACACACATATATATATATATATATGTATATAGTTTGTGTATTTTTAGATTAGATAAGTAACAAATAAAAATCAACTCAGCGAAAAGACGAAAATTCAACCTTACCCCATATTAATTAATACATAAACGCTACCTTATCACAACTACTTAGAACCTAATTAGATAAGCAATCTATGAAAGTGGGGCTTCAGAAAACAGAAATATGGCTCAATCCTCAATGTGAAGGGAAAAAATGCCTATAAAATGTAGATGCATGCTTCTTGAGGGGTACGTAGGTTATGGTCTGGCAATTAGAGATGGACCCAATACGCATTAAACATGAGTCAAATATATCCGTGTATACATCATTCAATTGAATTATTTGAGAGATCGATGAAAAAGATATGGGCATCAATGTCTTTTTCACTTCTCATTATCAGACAAATTATAAGATAGCTAAGCAGATGTGATCTCATCTCATCTCCCTAATCCCAATAGGTTGGTGAGTTGGAGTATAACAACACAAGTACGGCATTTTTATTTTTTATAACCGGATATCTGGGCCGACTTGCGCGCACATCGACTAATTTTGGGGCTCTAAAGGTAACGACCGGACATAACTCCCACTGGCCCTAAGGTTTGAAATGTTTAGCTTCCGTGAAAATGGAACCTACAACCTAGGCTTCATGGAGGATCACTTATTGTTTTCTCATAATCACTTGACTAAATCCCTTGGGGTTAACAAGTAAGGCTGGCTTTGCTCTCTTGAGTTTGACATTTACCATCAGGGAAAATAGATAACCTTGAAGTAAGTGGAAATATTTATTTGGTCGTTAACTCTAGGGTACTAAATTAATTTATACACAAACTGACTCGGGCAGCCATTGACAAAAGGAAAGACCCCCTCTCCGTCCATTCTTGGTAGGGTTGATTACCAAAATATTGTCATTACGTTTGTCAGCCCAACCCCTCCAATATGCACCAAGCAATGGTTGGCAAGTAGTAATTGACTTGCAATACAAGCCATTCCTAATTCATTTTACTTAATTTTTGCAGTTTGACTTCTCTTTCTATTATGTTTCTTGTAGAGTTACATAAAGATCCTCATTTTTTAAGGGGAAAATGACGGCCCAGGACGTGTTTGGATAATTAATACCCGCTAAGGACATTTTCAGTATTAACAAATGTTTTTAGCTTGTCCTTGGAGGGTATTAATTATCTAAACACGTCCTTGGCCGTCATTTTCCCTTTTTTAAGGGGAAAATGACGGCCCAGGACGTGTTTGGATAATTAATACCCGCTAAGGACATTTTCAGTATTAACAAATGTTTTTAGCTTGTCCTTGGAGGGTATTAATTATCTAAACACGTCCTTGGCCGTCATTTTCCCTTTTTTAAGCTCACACCTTGAACTCAAAATGTTAGGGTGCATGCCCCTAGTCTGTGTAGTCTCTCACAGCATATATATATAAGAAGGGAATTTTCAAACACCTTAGTTTGTGATAGATCATGAATCTATGAAGAAATTTTGAGATGGTATAAACAAGGTAAGGAAAACAAAACTTCTATTTGTAGCGAGGAAATTAATCCCTTATTTCTTCTACACCTTAATTCCCTAGAAACTCGGATTGATTTGATATCGGTAGTTGTGTAAATAACTCGTATTTAATAGGCGACAAACATAATTTTTAACTTAAGCCGTCCATCTTATAAATAAACATATGAATTATTCAATTATCTTTCGATATCGATTGATCAATTAAAATTTTTTTTTTATAGAGATAGAGATAGATATTCTTCTTGAGATGTACAAAATCAACGATTTGCACGATCAATATGGGCTTGGGATGAGACCCCTAAGCAAGGGTGGAGCTATGTTGGGACCTGAGTATTCGAGTTTTAAAATTTTTTATTTTAAATATAGTTGATAATTATTCGTGTATAATTACTTATAATCTTCATAATTTTGGTTTGATTGGATAAAAAAATTGATTATTTTACATTCTCATTTCTCAATTTCTTTCATAAAATAGAAAATAAACACATGATAGTTGAAATAGCCTAAGGAAAAAAGTAAAATAATTAGTATATTTTAACTGCATTAGGCTAAAATCATTTCAATATATAAATGTAGTATATTGAAAAATAGAAATCTATAACAAATATATGTTATGATAAAAAAAAATATGTGTCTATTAAATCGGTCCCCCAGGTTCAAAATCTTAACTCTGTCACTGCTCATAAGCATCGAAGGACAGGGTATCAAGGGGAGATGACCCCTCACTAGACCTTGCATGAAATGGTATAAATATAAGATGGGCTAAATTAAGGAGTGGAACCCGTGCACCCACGTTAATTACGCACTCCCCATTCTAGTGGAACAAGACATTACAATTTACAAGTCTACTAATTATAGAAGCTATTATACACGACAAAATGCTTCTAAATTTTATGAAGTTAATTGGGCCCGTGCTTTGAATGCTTCTAAATTTTATGAAGTTAATTGGGCCCGTGCTTTGAATATTTCCCGTCCTTTCAATTATCACCCTACAAATTAGTCTAGTTTTCCTTTAGGTTAGGACGACCAACAGTACTGCACCTACTATATTTCAAGCTCTGCCAAATTTATATTATTGAGATCGCCAAAGCTATGGGGCCGACAAAAGATTTAACGATACGTATGACAATTACTCATTTATTTTTCGATTCAACATATTCGAGACTTCAACCTGATTAATCTCCCACGGACCGAAGCTATATGGAGTAACTGTATATATGAAGTAACCTTTGAGTTGTTAAATTATGGAAGCTAGATAGCTAGCTATATGGATGAAGTAACCTTTCATTGTTTTTTTTGTTTTCTTCTGGCTCGTCTCTTCAGATCGTTTGATCTGTGAGAGTTTTGTCTCTCGTCTTCTCGAGAGCTGTATAGTTTCGTCTGCAGATCGGGTTCTTTCAAAGACGATATTGCTTCGCAATGATATCTGTGTCAACAGTGCTCTTACCCTAGCATGATGTTTTTAGCAGGGCAACTCATGTTGGCTTATCAGATCTGTAGCTTTTGAAATATGAATTGGTACGTTCATATTTGGTTGAAGTCCATCTAATCGTCTGGATTTTTGTTGTTTTTAGGATCTTTGACTAGTACTTTATTTCTTTTGAGACTGATAATTCTAGGTATGAATCTACAGCAGATAGTGAGTGTCATTGTTAGCGTCAAGCACAATATCTGTTTGAATTGGGGTGAAAGACATCTATCTTCTGCCTTGTGTGTTCCGTTTTTACATTTAGATAATTTATTTGGTTTTCTCCAAAATATTTTTAATAAACTCTGTGCAATAAGTGCCGATGGATTATTATCAATTTTGTGGAAAAGAAGGGATATAACGTTGGAAAATCATAAGATCCTGACAAGGAATGCCACCCTGTGTGGGCCGTGGGCCAAGACTTTGCACAAGTCAACAGAGTCGCCGTTTAGCTCCGCCATCATACTTGGCGTATTACGCACATCTCATTAATTAACAGGTGACGGCATCTCGCCCAATAATACTACCCCATCCCAAGTGAGTACTATTTACGACGCCGTATTTGCCGACCCTGCTTCCGCCCTCCACACACGTGATTGTCACCGACTTATTCTCCCTCTGCTTTCGCATCCGGCCAGCTTGCAAAATCCAAGCTATCTGAACGGAAATTGGACAACTATTCCAAAAAAGCAGAAATTTACACAAAAACCAAGATATTTTCACCTCAAATTCATGCAATAGCTGACATCAACAGAATGGAGTAAAATACTAGTCCTTCCGTTCCAATTTACTTATCCCAATTTTATTCTATTTGAATTAAAAAATTAGTTATATATTTAAAGTGATAATAAATTTTATATCCTATATAAAATTTGTTTGATAGATCTCAATTTGTTCTGTAATTCAATATTTTCGAAATCATGTAAAACATTATAAATTACAAGATATAATTAATTGAAAAGTGATACGAACTCCAAAAAATAACAAGTAAATTGGGACGGAGGGAGTATAATTCACCCAGTAGTAACGACACATACTTAGGCCTCATTCTCGAAAGGGAAATAAATACTTATTTTTTAATAAGACAATTTCAAGTTTAAAAATCATGTGTTCACGCAAATAATTTTTCTATCAATATGGATTTTGTTTGATAAATCTCATTGAGATTTTTTATAGGGTGCAAAAAAAAACTGAAAAATTATTTTTTATTTACATTTTTTTTTGAGTTCGAAAATGTAAAATAAATATTTATTTTTTAAGAAGGTATTCTGAAACGGAGCGTTAATTCAATCGGGTTGTATGCTGTTATTGGCGTTTTAATCTGTCTTCCTATAAATTGCTTGCTTTTATGTATGAATTTATTACTGCCTCTTCGTCGTTAAAACAACAATACTGCTCCAGTCGGAAACATACTCCATGATTTCCGTGTACCAATACAATTCACAAACTTTGAAAGTTGGTGATCTTACTCAACGCATCCATGCCTATGATTGAATCAAATTCTCAACGGGTGTGAAATTAATTCTACTATATCTGCTTGAGCATACAGAGCCTAGCATTTGGTTGTGTACGTTAGTTTTGATTTGAACGCTTAACGAATTTTCAAAATATGTTCAACTTTAGTCTGGTTACAAGCCGAATCGATTTCAAAACGAATTTTGATTATGTAGGAGACGACTAATTTTGAGTAATTTATATGGTTTAAAAAATACAAAAATCTAATTTGGCTATCAAATAAATTGATGTCAATTACACTTATTACGAGTGAACATAAACTCAAAATCAGATAACTTAATTTGTTTATTAGTAGCATCTTATTTTAGTAAACTAGAATAGCTACAAGTATGAAGTAGTACTCCTTCCGTCCTAATTTAAATTTTCTCTACAGTTTTTCATGCATTTTCAAACCCCCTAAAAATATACTTCTACTTATTATATTTTTTATTTTCTTACACCAAATTAAAGTATTTCCTCTAAAACTAGTGTATGAGTCTAGACAATTTCTCCACTCATTGCCAAATACTCTAATTTGGTGTAAAAAAATAAGAAAAATAATATATACAAGTATATTTTTTGGAGTTTAAAAATGCATGAAACAACGTAAAAAAAAATCATTTAAATTGGGATGAATATTTGTCCATTTTGGTTATGACGAAAATATGAGTGGATCCAATCTTAGGAGTAGTAGAAATCACACGGACGCACATTTATGTTAGTCCAGCAGCATCTCATTATCACCAGCCGCACCCATTAATTTCGAGCCCAGAGGTCGGCATTGAAAAACCAGAACCACCACCCACGTCACTTCCAGAACCTCACAGCCTGGCAGTACCCACATCTACTCCTACGCTCCGTCCAGCTGTTCCCCCCTACTCCTCACCATATAAATACCCCACCACTCTCTATCCCTCTCTCTCATCACACCATTCACAATTCTCTCTTAAAAAAGATAAAAAACTTTGACCTTCAAAATGGCCTTTACTTACCGATTCACCACTAACCTCTCACTCCTGCTCCTCTTCGTCTTCTTCTTCTTCTTCGCCACCTCTTTCGCAGCACTAGTAAAAGAACAACCTTTGGTGCTAAAATACCACAATGGCCCTCTGCTCAAAGGCAAAATCACCGTCAACCTCATCTGGTACGGCAAATTCAGCCCCACCCAACGCTCCATAATCGTAGACTTCATCGAATCGCTCAACTCTCCTGCTTCTCCGCCGCCGCCCTCCGCCGCTTCCTGGTGGCGCACCACCTCGAAATACAAGGGCGGCGCTTCCAACCTCGTCATCGGAAGCCAAACCCTCGACGAGAATTACTCAATGGGAAAGTCTCTCAAAACCATGCAGATCACCGCTTTGGCTTCTAAGCCGAACCGGGTCGGATCCATCAACGTCGTCCTGACGGCGAAGGATGTCGCCGTCGACGGGTTCTGCATGAGCCGGTGCGGGACCCACGGATCGACCCGGGGGAAGACCCGGGTGGCGTATGCTTGGGTGGGGAACCCGGAGACGCAGTGCCCGGGCATGTGCGCGTGGCCGTTCCACCAGCCCATGTACGGCCCGCAGACGCCTCCGTTAGTAGCGCCTAACGGGGACGTTGGGATCGACGGGATGATTATAAATTTAGCTACAGTATTGGCTGGTACTGTTACCAACCCGTACAACAACGGGTATTTTCAGGGACCCGCCACAGCGCCGCTGGAGGCGGTTTCGGCTTGCACCGGGATTTTCGGGTCGGGCGCTTACCCGGGTTACGCGGGCAACGTGCTCGTGGATAAGAGCACGGGCGCGAGTTACAATGCGAATGGGGTGGGCGGGAGGAAGTTCATGCTGCCGGCTATGTGGGACCCAGAAACGTCGACGTGTAAGACTCTCGTGTGATGTTTTTGGCGGAAAAATGATTGGGTGTGGGCATGTGTATAGTTGCGGATATACTCGCACGTTGGTTATAAATATGGAGGCTTGGGGCAACATCCGGGTTGTCGTTTTAGCGTGACGTGTAAATTGTGCTTGTTCGGAAAATTACTACTGTACTACGTCGAGGAAGTTGTGAAAATTTAAAACAATAAGTCCACGTACATTCTTATTGACCACTTCCGATCATTCCTCTCTTACATATGTGTGCAAGATTGACTTTACAATTAATGTATGGAGCCGACACATATGTAAGAGAAGAGGGGTCCGGAAGGAGTCAGTAAAAGTGTACATAACATTGTTGAATTTAAAAAATAAAATTACATTTGAGGGGTAATGAATTTTGAATATTCTGGGACAAAGAAAAAGCTACTAATCCATAAAGAGAGTGGTGGCACTGCTCTACTTCTATTCTCTTTTATGTTGCTTAGATGTTAAGCACAAGTTAAAAAAACGAAAGATTAGTGAGGGCCATATTTGTGACTTTATTGATTTTGATGAATAGGAAAGGGGTATATTAAAAATGTTGCTTCCAAATAAAAAATAAAATAAAATAAAAATGTTGCTTGAGGCGGGGAATCCATAATGGAGGCATTTGGTGGGAATATTCCATATTCCCCATTAGTGTTGCGGCGGTCTAATAACGTTCTACTCCGAATCATTGAAATGGGTCCCTTGTGGAATTCGCTTCTGGATTTCTCTATGTGCCCACTAGACATGGATATATATCTACCTACTTGGTATGAAGTTATATAAAGAGTAAAGTCGCATAATTTGCTTGCAGATGCAGTAGTTTGAGCACGAGCATTAAAGTTTTTTTAAACACTTATTAAACTATTAAAATTGACGTGATCGAGGATTGAGAGTGGAAAGCGCGTGACATTTTGAAGAATTGTGGTGAGTGTCGTTATAGCTATTTCATTTACTCCCTCCGTCCCAAATTGGATATCAATTTTTGATATTCGTGTCAATTTCAATTCCTTATATCTTTTAATATGGATCTCAAAAAATATGCAATATTAATCTTGTCTGATAGTTCTCGATTAATTCTATTATACAAGGTTTTCAAAATCATGAAAAATATTATAGATTGAAGGATATATAAGCGATGAAAATTTGGAAAAGTTTCACACCCTATTTATTTATTTGAAGAAGAATGGAAGAAGCAATGAAGCATGTTCTCATTTTTGGCAGATAAGATCAATTGTAGAATGGAAAAGGCAAATTTGTTTGTTTGGGGTACGCAAAACCTTTATGCATGGTTCCAAATAATTTTTTTTTCCTCTCTCTAACCATTACACTTTAAAATCTCTTTTAAAATCCAAACAGAACAGGATCGGTACCAATGGTAAGGAGCAAATATGACCCCTTCGTCCTTTTATTTTCAAAAGAGTTCCAACTGTTTGTTGATGGAGCATTGGGCTGGAACGGAGTTGAATTTATAAGGGGCCATAAAACAGGAGACATACAGAAAGGAGACAAAGAGCGCTGAATTGAAGTACAGGAAGTGTTCGAATAGTAATAAGAAACACGTACACAAGAGAATCATCTAGAAGTAGCAGAGTGGCCTTCCCAGGTATAGACACCTGGACCACTATTATCTCTCCTTAAGAATGAGTCATCCCATTCCTACTCCTACTCCTACTCGCAAACATAAACTCACACTGATTAAAATCCAAACACCCATAGCAGCGAGGCCAACAAACGTATCGATATGATTAGTCATTGGACCGCCACCACCATCGTCTTCCTTCGTCAGGGAAAGACACGGAGATTAATGATTATGGACAAAAGATTAACTCATGTGATTTACCAGGGGAAAAAAAAAAGATCAACTCATGTGAACTGCCGTAGCAGTTGGATTCTCCATCACTTGAGTCATCGGTTGAGGCTTCACAGAAACGAATTTGCTAATGACAGGCTTCACTTTTTCAACAATCTTGATTATAACCAAAAACAGGACCCGGTAAACCACCACCATTCCCAACAATATCCCAAGATCAACCCACTTGGAATACCCCATTTCCACTTGAAATTCATCTCTCAAAATTTCTTCACCGCTGATCATCACATCCAATCCCCCTGTTTGGTCACTAGAAAAATACAATCCTTCAAAATCGTTCTTGTACAGTCCCTGATACGCGTACTTTTGGAACGCGATGTAGTGCACAGGGTATTTCCACAACAGCTTGGGGAGATCATTTGGCAACCGAAAGAACCCTGATCCTAACATCATTAACCCTTGAATTCCTACACCAGCGATTATGCCCATGAGGAAGTTTGGCACGATGCTCGCAACGGTCATCATTAGGCTCTCGACCAGCATATTGCACGTGAATAACACCAAATCGAAGTACACAAAGTGTTCAAATCCTCTTTGGAGTCCGGTTAGGTAATAGGCTAGTGCTCCGGAAATTAGTGAGATCAGGAGCAAATATGGCACAGAAGAGAATGTGTTGCCTATGATAAATGCAGTGGTGCCATAGTGACCATTTAGTCTTTCCACTTCAAAAACCTGGATAGATTTGGGGAAAGTTTATAAGTAACAAGAAAAAGATACAGAATTCGTGCACAAGACACTCTCAAGGCATAGGGGCTACTGGCCATAGAACTACGGGCTTACACTGTTTGAGTTTTCTTTTAATTTTTACTAGAGCCGTGGCAAAACTTAGTTGAAAATAAGGTCGTGACATGCATGACATTCAACTAATTTGGAACCATATATTACTAGTACAACTACGTAAGAGAGGGGATCGCGATCTTTTCCTACCTTCATATCTTCCACAAACGAGGGGAAGCCACCAATAGCCACGAAAGGAAGGAATGAAGCTATAAACATGAGGAGTGCACCTCTGGGCTGAAAATAATCACAACCATAATTATCAATATTGCCTATCTTGTTGCACAAATCTGTAAAAGATGGAATCACACATTCTATTTGTTGCATCCTAACATCTGTGAATTCTTTACCTCGCCAATAATGACATATACACATCGAATTTTCGTTGAAAAGCTTCTACATTGCAGAAGTTCTGATAGCACGCGTCTTTTTAGCAACGAATGCTATCCTACCTTCACAATATTAAGTGTTCACTTTTTCAAAAAAGACAAAATGGTGAAATTGTTTTGCTCCTCTGTTTCTTACTTGGATTGAACTGTAACTCGTGCCAACATCATAATAAAGAGTTCCCAAACCGACAGCCAAAGCGATATACATTGCTAGGCGCAGCCAGTAATAACCAACATCGCGAGACATGTTGACAGAAGACCTTTTGGTGAGAACAAGGCATTGAATAAAGAAGCTAGCATGGCTTCTGCTCGTCTCAAGTGATCCACCTCCCTGAAACACACAGGAACAGTTGCCGTTATATTATGTCCATCAGATTTCAAAAATGATAAATTCCAAGTTTTACTTATTTCCTGAGTTACCTTTCTGCATATGTCAGAAACTTGTCTATTAACTCTTTGATGGCTATCAGATGAGTTATAGGATGTTACAAGAATGTCGATCACTTCCTCTTTCGCTACCTTTCCATTAGATCCGTGCTCTATGTCCTGTTAAAAATGTTCAATCTTATCTAAGTACGAAGTTTTTTTGGTAATTAAACTGTTTATTAGAAAGATCAAACACTAAGTATGAAGTTGAATGCATCGAAACGAAGGTGCAGTTCAATAAGGTTGTTACCTCGTCAAAATCTGTGTTTATCATTCTAAGGAATTGATCAGCTGGATTCCGAAGAGTCGGGTAAATGAAGCCCTTTGATGTGAAAAACTTGAACGAATCAAAATCACGAATGAATGAATTATTAGCTACACAAACTTTTTTATGAAAACACTTCAAGGATGTATACATGGAATTTCATTTGCTCTTACCTCATTTGTTGTGCTAGCAGGGCCAAAGTACACCACTCTACCCAAAGACAAGAGACAAAGGTTGTCGAACAGTTCGAACACTTCACTGCTCGGTTGATGGATGGCCGCGATGATAGTCCTCCCCTCTCTTTGCTCTAGTTGGGTGATTCTACTCATGACATAGTAGGAAGCTGCACTATCTAGTCCGCTCGTTGGCTCATCGAGGAAAAGAAGCTTTGGGCGTGTCAGGATCTCAATGCAAATGCTCACCCGCCTCCTTTGGCCCCCGCTGAGGCCTTTGGTGCCCCAGCCTCTAATTCTTGTGTTCATACAATCGTGCAATCCCATTTCTCGTATCGTGATTTCTGCTCTCTCCTTTTTCTCGGATTTGGACATGGAGTTTGGTAGCTGAAATTGAGCGGAGTAGTAAACGGCTTCTATGACCGTTAACGTTGCAATCAAGGTTTCATCTTGAGTCACATAAGCCTGATTTGATGACAAACAGAAAAAAAGTAGTTATTGAAGGGATTGCAGTTTTTAAATAAGTTGAGGAATTTTTATTTATTTTTAATCCTTACCGATGTTCCATAAGCCAGAGTCTGTTTGCGACCATTAATTTGAATATCACCGGTGTGTCTAGTGTTGGCTCCCAATCTCCCTGCATTTTGTGATATGTTACTAAATATACCAAGAGGAGAAAATTTTGTTTACGGATTCAATCATGTCCAGAACACTTTTGGACGGCTGTGATTGGTTGGTGCTGTAAACAGCATGTTTATAGCACCTCCGTAAATAAGTATATCTCATTCCAGAACACTTTTGGACGGTCACGATTGAGTTCTATATACAAGTGTTTACAGCACCTCTGTAAACAAGATACATGCACTTGTTTGTCAATATCAGAGTGTATATCATTGTCCTGAAAATGGAAAAATAGTACACGTACCTGCTAAGGCGTCGAGTAGGGTAGTCTTGCCACAGCCGGAAGGGCCCATTACGGCCAAGACCTCACCGGGCTGCGCGTAACCCGTAAGGCCTTGGACGATGGGTCTCCGTCCACCTTTCATATCTGAAACCGTGACCCATAAATCCTCCCATGTCACAGAAATGCCTCTGTCGTCGTTCAACAGAGGCTCAACTCTAACGTCCTCGTGATCTACCATTACTCCATGGTGCTCTGGCAATATTGGACTAGTGCTGGTTTCCACCTCCACTGAGTGAATCTTGATTTTCGTATCAGTATGTGTGTCTGATGAGTTGAAGTTGATCAGTTGAGAGGTACCCACATTAGGTTCCATGGAGTGTTGAAGTGTGGACATTGTTCTGTCGTGTGTATTTAAGAAAGGAGAGAGCTGGTGAGAGGGCATGCAGTGACAAGGGAAGGCAGAATTCTGCTTATATTGACTTATGCACGGTAATTGAGAAATCTCAGTTATTGAGATTTCTTCTTGCATTCAGTGCGGTTCTTTATTAGTCGGTAGGTGGGGTGGTGAGATATTACAATCTGGCCCGAACACCTAAGCCTCTGTTCGGTTAATAGTCACTTAGCTTATTTTTTTTATTCTTATTCAAATTTTTTTCGCATTTGTTAGTATTTGATCAATTTTTTGGGAATCATTGTTTCTTCATGACAAGAGGAATCTAAAAAATAAAAAATTACGATCGAAATCTAATTTTTTTTTAATAAAGACAAAAAAATTAGCTTATAACCAAGTGACTTATTTAGCCGAACAACCCCTAAGTTATAAGCCAACAGTTTGAGAATTTCCCGGACTTATAGATCTTCAATTTATGTCTACCACGTTTTTGTGCAGTGAGCCACAGAAGTCCAATTATGTTTTGCCCTGTTCTGATTGTACTAAGTTTGGTACGAAGTACAAATTATCGACAGCAGAATTAATGTACTCCAATTTGTATTGTTAGCATTTAGTGCTCCGCTTACTTTCATCACCTTGAGGCAAACACAAAGAGCGCATTTTATTTTATTTTTTTAAATCGAAACCACAGATTAGGCCTAGATTTTCCATTAATGGGTTGTTAACTTTTTAAAATTGAACTAAAAGAGAGTTTGTTCTTGATCTCCAACTTTCTGATCAATTTAAATGTAATATAGTTATTGTTAGCATAATATTATGAAAGATTATTTTTTAACAGTCAAGGTTAATAATGGCATGCTAAGGCTATGTCTTAAGTAATACAATGAATGAATGCAGTACTTGACAATCGACTTTTTTTTAACAGTCATAAGAATCACATAACTGGGGAAATATATACATCCTTTTCTTTTCGTTGTATTGGGCTTCTGTTTAGCTACTTATTTTGTAGGCTTAAACCCTTGAAATTTTTTTGGTGCATGATGGGATATGCAGATTAGCAGATAGGATAATGTACGTGTTACCTTGCTCCATTTATATTGTCGGGGCAAGAACATTGAAAATATATGCATGTTTAGCTTCATCAAGTAGCTATAGAGACTAGAACCCTAACCGTGTTTGAGGAACTCAAATATTTACCTATTAGTACAATCATTGCGTGGTGTTGCTTCAACCTACATGTTGGGACTAGGGGAAGCTGCTGTGCACCCGCCGGCAAGCCTTGCCGACATCGGTCCGGCGATCGGAGACGTTCACCGCGTAGAGCTCATCGAGTTCTCTGTGCACGCCAACAATCAGCTTGATCAAATATTGTTAAGTGCCTCATCGGAATATATATAACTTGAAAAAAATAAATCCTAATGGATACAAAACATTGGATCAAAACCACTGAATCCATTTTTTTCAAGTTATATGTGTTCGGATGAGACACTTATCGATATTTGATTGAGCTGATTTTTGGTGTACACGTAGAACTCGATGAGCTCTACGCGGTGAACATCTCCGATCGCTGGACTGATGCCGGCAAGGCTCCCCGGAGGGTGCACAGCACGCTGTGCAGCACGAAGCTGCACTGCAGCTTCCCCCAGTCGTACATGTTGTACTTGAATTCCGTATTACTGACCTCTAAGATAATCTAGAATTAGAAGGTCTACACCCTTCAAATATAGGAGCCCTCGCCCTACCTGAATTCTGCCTCTCCTTAGGTGAATCCTGGTTCTGTCACTGGCTCCACCCACAAACTTGAGACGAGCAATGCTACATCCATCTTAAAAATTCTCTCGCAAGTGATTATAGGACCCAAGATACTAGTTATAGGGTCTGTTTACACTCATTTTTGGCACCCAGTCCTAGACAAGCGCTGGAAGGCCATTTAATTGAAATTTGATTAAATTGGGCCGAAAAATAGAGATGTATTGGACTAAAATTAATGGGCCAAGATAGTGTTGATTGGGCCCGGTTAGTTTTAATTTGTTTCAGTTGAAATTCTGAAGTTATGAGCTATGAGTTTTCTATTCTAATATCTATTCTAATATAGAAAGGGGGAGCACCACTTTGGTGTCTCCCTTTTTTGAAGCCCTGTCATCTATTTTTCTTTTCCCTAAATGCCCTAAAAAATAAATTTTTTTTGGGAAAGAGTTTAATCATTAATATCTTGACCTTCCAAAACACTTTTGGATGGTTACGACTAGTACCGTAAACAACTATTCACGGCAGAACCATGAAAAAGATTTTCTCATACCGATATAGTTATCATGGTTGTAAAACACCAGATAAGAGCAATCAGACTTGTGCTTCCGAGCTACCTCCATCGGAGAAAGAGAAGGGCATTTTACTATTGCACAAAGAAAATTACAATCCTTCATAATCGTTCTTGTACAGTTCCTGATACGCGTACTTGTGGAACACGATGTAGTACACAGGGTATTTCCACAGCAGCTTGGGGAGATCATTTGGCAACCGAAAGAACCCGGATCCTAACATCATTAACCCTTGAATTCCTCCACCTGCGATTATGCCCATGAGGAAGTTTGGCACGATGCTCGCAATGGTCATCATTAGGCTCTCGACCAGCATCATGCAGGTGAATAACACCAAATCGAAGTACACAAAGTGTTCAAATCCTCTTTGGAGTCCGGTTAGGTAATAGGCTAGTGCTCCGGGAATTAGTGAGATCAGGAGCAAATATGGCACAGAAGAGAGTGTGTTGCCTATGACAAATGCAGTGGTGCCATAGTGACCATTTAGTCTTTCCACTTCAAAAACCTGGATAGATTTGGGGAAAGTTTATAAGTAACAAGAAAAAGATACAGAATTCGTGCACATGACACTCCCAAGGCATAGGGGCTACTGGCATGGATATATATCTACCTACGTGGTATGAAGTTATATAAGAGTAAAGCTGCATAATTTGCTTGCAGGTGTAGTCGTGTGAGCGCAAGCATTAAAGCTTTTTTGAAACACATATTAAACTATTAAAATTGACGTGATTAAGGATTGAGAACGGAAGCACGTGACATTTTGAAGAATTGTGATGAGTGTCGTTATAGCTATTTCATTTATATTTTTCCCAAGTTAAAGTAGTTCCAGAAGGGGAAAAGTTTCACACCCTATTTATTTGAAGAAGAATGGAAGAAGCAATGAGCATGTTCCCATTTTCGGCAGATAGGATCAACTGTAGAATAGAAAAGGCAAGCTTGTTCGTTTGGAGTACTCAAAACCCCTACGTACGGTCTCCAATAATTTTTTTTTTTCTCTCTTTACTCATTACACTTTAAAACCTCTCTTAAAATCCAAACCGAACAAGGTCGGTACCAATTGTAAGGAGCAAATATGACCCCTTCGTCCCTTTATTTCCAAAAGAGTTCCAACTGTTTGTTGATGGAGCATTGGGCTGGAACGGAGTTGATTTTATAAGGGGCCATAAAACAGGAGACATACAGAAAGGTCTTTCGTTGCTTTGGGCTTTTGTTTAGTGGCTTTGTTTTGCAGGCCTTTTGCTTCAGTTGGGTACTTTCTTGCATTCCAATCTGCTTCTTGCACTTAAATTCATCTTCTCATCTAGTGATGTTCTTGTATTTTCAACCAAGGAAAAGAAAAAGCACAGTGGACAAATTATTTGAAGAAAGGATACCAATCGTTCCCACAAAAACCCAGAACTTATACAGAACATGAACCAAACAAGGCCTAAAATATCATAATTTATTTGAAGGAGTTTGAAAGCTTCGAGTGATGGAACCTATTTCGTAAGATAATAATTGTTGGGAAATTTGTTTTAGCTTTCTCAGAAAGCAAAGAACAATTTATCTACGCGGTGAAAAAAAGGTGGTGGAGGTATGATACCTAGTAAAGTGATGGTGATGGTGGTGATTGCGGTAATCAAGTGGTGGTGGAGGTGTGGTGATAGTTGTGATTAATTATGGTGGAGGTGTTGATAGAAGCAATGAGATGGGGGTTGTGTGGTTTGGTGGTGGTAGTAGTTGCTGTGGAGGCGCGGTGGTGAGAGATTGGTGGCAGAGGTGAAATGATGATGTTGGAGGAATTGTGGTTTTAGTAGTGGTGAAATGATTAAATGGTGGTGGTAGAGGGGTAGAAATGGTGGTGGTAGGGTAGGGTAGATATTGGGGTGGTCAGGGTGGGGTGAAGTTTTAGATTTTATAACAATAATGTGTTGCGTTGTCACGATAAATAGAGGGTTGTAATTATAATCAAGGTAAAATGTGTAACCTTCACCTGGACGGGGAGTAATTATAAATATTTAGCACTAGATTTATTGGGTAGTAGTAATAAGTAAGAAAAACTACACTTAGTGATGAATTATGTTAACCTAGTTCTTTAATTGATCTTAGCTTCAAAGATTTAGATAATTCCCTTTGTTATCACCTTTTCAATCCACTGACTATCAACCGAGAGTTTACCGTGCTAGGATTACAATTTTAGTGGAACCGTAGGCCTCCAAGCAATTTCTTATAAATTTTTCAAAGAAATGATTTTGATAATATTTATCTTGAGATACTTTTACAAGAAAAAATATGTGGGGCTAATTAAAAGATTGTGAAAGGTTGTTTTGAATTTGCTTCAATTGTACTTCGGACTTGAAATGGAGGTAGGCTAGGTCCAATCGAGCCCAAGAAGCCCAATTTCTGACCCAAAATCTAACATTACGGCCATGACATACGACTTTCGGGCTATATGGTTCAAAAGTTGCGCCATGATAAAACACTTTGCGTCCAGGTTGTTAAAGTTTGCGGTTGATATCTCCGAAAAAAAACCCGTCTACACTCTTCCTTTCTCATCCTCTCTCCTCTTCACTTCTCCCACCTAGGGATGGCAATTTCCGCTGCCCCGCCCCATTCCCCGCCCCAAATGGGTAGGGGATTCGGGGATTATTTGGGGATCGGGTAGGATATGGAGATAATTAAAAAAAAAGTGGGGAACGAGTAGGGGATGGATATGAGTTAGTACCCGCCCCGATCCCCGCCCCGCTAGCCTACTATATATAATTATATATATACATAAGTGAGGATTTACCCACTTGTTATTATGCTTTATGTAAAATGCTCAGTTTGTTTTTCCCTGTAGTTTGAATTTTGATGGTAACTGAAAGTGATGGAAAGAACAAAAATTTATCTTCTTTCATACTATTAATTACAACGAACAAGGCAAGTAACTTCTTAAATTTACTCTTTGTGGATAGTAGACAGTGAGTGAGATGGTTGTGGAGAATTGTGAGAAATTATGGCATGGTGCTAGATATAATTTTTGAACTGATGTGAGATGGATTAGAGAACGAGTATTGGGTGTGGATCTGAATGTAATGTATGTCGTCTTGTAGTCTGATGTTATTGTTGACAAATGTGGTTGATATTGAATGAAGGTTCGAGGTTTTCTTTTTGAATTTGAGCATTTTCTGTGTATTTTTGTTTCACTTTTTTTCTTTTTTCTTTTTTTTGTTTATTTTTATTTCACATTTTCTTAATGCGTTTTTTCATTTTGAACACAGTCTATCACTTTTAAAAACTCGCTCACTGTCAACTCAAGTGGAATCTAATGAAATGCGACCACCAACTGTAGTTATTTTCCTTGGCATTTGGTTTGTAATGGTAGCCGAGATTTTTTTTTTAAATTTAGTTTCATGATTTTTTTTAAATTTAGTTTGTATTTTCATGGTTGGGGCGGGGATGGAGGGTAAAAATAAATCCCCGGTGGGAATCGGGGCGGGGATGGGGAGAGATTTTAGTTCGGGGATCGGGGATGGGGATAGTGGTATCCACCCCCGACCCTCCCCATTGCCATCCCTACTCCCACCTCCACCCATCATCCTCCACCTCTCTGTCCCTCACGCCCCGCCCCCGGGGAGTTCTAGGCAGTAGTCGACCGGCCTGAGGGCGGTTGGGACCCGTGCAAGATTGTTTGACTAGTGACTAGAGAGGTCAGAAGGGGTGGTCTCACATTGCTTGGTGAAATGTAAATTGCATGCTATAAAATTATAAATAATATTTAGATCGTCATCCTACCTTCGACCTTTTAAAATCGCGATGGCGTTAAAATTTTGAGCGGGTCCTTACACTCTCCCTCTCTCTCTCCTCCTCCGCCACCTTGACTCACAGCCAGTGCGGTAGAGAAGAAGAACGTCCCATAATGACTATTTGACGAAGAGACTTAAAAGTTGAAGAAACCCTCATTTAACAGATTCTCGGTAAAGCTTCCGTCTTTCCATATCTGAAAGTTCTATACGTACATCTGCGTGTATGGACTGTTAATTTGGGTCTTTTTCTGCTACTTTTTGGGCTCATGATGAATTTCTTGAAGGAAAATTGTGGGTCTTTGGTTTTCCAGGAAGCCCCGTTCAATAGATTATCTGTTGATATTTAAATTCAACAATATGTGAAGAATGTTAAATTCGGCAATTCTTTGTCTTGGAAAATATTTTACATCGAAGAGCCTGGCTGGCTCAGTCATTCTCCTTGCTTCACCCTACTTTTTAGGTGCATAACTGTACATGATGATAATATATTGCCCATGTAGCATGGCCCACTAATGTAGGGGCCGAAGCCAAGGTTTCATTACCTACTACGATGCTTGAATTCAAGCACCGATCGAGCGAGAAACTCAAATACTTATCCATTGAACTAATCACTTGGTGGTGTTGCTTCACCCCGTCCCGAGGCATGCTGTACTTAATTCCTTCGTCTTCTCTGTGATAGTTCTTGAATTTTCAAAAGATATATACACAAAACGAGAGACAACGATGAGATAGAGTACCAATAAACGTCCAAGATCAATCCCAGGACTAACTGTGTAGGATTACGAAGTACAACTAATTTTAGTGACTAGATAGATTAATATATACAGCAGTTCAATAAACGTCAGAGACGAACAAGTGAGAAAGTTGATTAATTCATGTGGATTGGAGTGGCAATTGGATTCTCTCTCACTTGTGTTTTCTTGCTTAGCTTTCGCAGACATGAATTTGCTAATGCCAGGCTTCACATTTTCCACAATCTTGATTATCACCCAAAAAAGGACCCTATACATTACCACCATACCAAATAATATCCCCAGATCAACCCAACCCACTTGGAATATACCCCCTTTCCACCTGAAATTCATTTTCCAAAATATATTCACCGGTGATCACACCCATTCTCCCTGTTTGGTTACTTGGAAAAGTTTGTCCTTGAAATTCGTTCTCGTGCATCCCTTGATACGCGTACTTCTGGAAGGTAACGTAGTACATAGGGTATTTCCAGAACGGCTAGGGAAGATTGTTTGGTAACCGAAAAAATCTTATTCCTAATGGCATTACCGCTTGGATTCCTGCACCTGTGATTATGCCCATGAGGAAATTGGGCACGATGCTTGCGACGATCATCATTAGGCTTTCTACGAGCATCATGGAGACAAACAGCGCTGAATTAAAGTACAGGAAGTGTTCGAATGGTAATAAGAAACACAGGTACACAAGAGAATCACCTAGAAGTAGCAGAGTGGCCTTCCCAGGTACAGACACCTGGACCACTATTATCTATCCTTGCCAAAGAATGAGTCATCCCATTCCTACTCCTACTCGCAAACGTAAACTCACACTGATTAAAACCCAACACTCATAGCAGCGAGGCCGACAAACGTATCGATATGATTAATCATTGAACCGCCTCCACCATTGTCTTCCTTCGTCAAGGAAAGACACGGAGATCGATGATTATGGACAAAAGATTAACTCATGTGATTTACCAGGGGAAAAAAAAAGATCAACTCATGTGAACAGCAGTAGCAGTTGGATTCTCCATCACTTGAGTCATCTGTTGAGGCTTCACAGAAACGAATTTGCCAATGACAGGCTTCACTTTTTCAACAATCTTGATGATAACCAAAAACAGGACCCGGTAAACCACCACCATTCCCAACAATATCCCAAGATCAACCCACTTGGAATACCCCATTTCCACTTGAAATTCATCTCTCAAAATTTCTTCACCGCTGATCATCACATCCAATCCCCCTGTTTGGTCACTAGAAAAATACAATCCTTCAAAATCGTTCTTGTACAGTCCCTGATATGCGTACTTATGGAACGCGATGTAGTATACAGGGTATTTCCACAACAGCTTGGGGAGATCATTTGGCAACCGAAAGAACCCGGATCCTAACATCATTAACCCTTGAATTCCTCCACCAGCGATTATGCCCATGAGGAAGTTTGGCACGATGCTCGCAACGGTCATCATTAGGCTCTCGACCAGCATCATGCAGGTGAATAACACCAAATCGAAGTACACAAAGTGTTCAAATCCTCTTTGGAGTCCGGTTAGGTAATAGGCTAGTGCTCCGGAAATTAGTGAGATCAGGAGCAAATATGGCACAGAAGAGAGTGTGTTGCCTATGATAAATGCAGTGGTGCCATAGTGACCATTTAGTCTTTCCACTTCAAAAACCTGGATAGATTTGGGGAAAGTTTATAAGTAACAAGAAAAAGATACAGAATTCGTGCACAAGACACTCTTAAGGCATAGGGGCTAATGGCCACAGAACTACGGGCTTACAGCGTTTGAGTTTTCTTTTAATTTTTACTAGAGCCGTGGCAAAACTTAGTTGAAAATAAGGTCGCGACATGCATGACATTCAACTAATTTGGAACCATACGTTACTAGTACAACTACGTAAGAGAGGGGATCGCGATCTTTTCCTACCTTCATATCTTCCACAAACGAGGGGAAGCCACCAATTGCCATGAAAGTAAGGAATGAAGCTATAAACATGAGGAGTGCACCTCTGGGCTGAAAATAATCACAACCATAATTATCAATATTGCCTATCTTGTTGCACAAATCTGTAAAAGATGGAATCACACATTCTATTTGTTGCATCCTAACATCTGTGAATTCTTTACCTCTCCAATAATGACATATACACATCAAATTTTCGTTGAAAAGCTTCTACATTGCAGAAGTTCTGATAGCACGCGTCTTTTTAGCAACGAATGCTATCCTACCTTCACAATATTAAGTGTTCACTTTTTCAAAAAAGACAAAATGGTGAAATTGTTTTGCTCCTCTGTTTCTTACTTGGATTGAACTGTAACTCGTGCCAACATCATAATAAAGAGTTCCCAAACAGACAGCCAAAGCGATATACATTGCTAGGCGCAGCCAGTAATAACCAACATCGCGAGACATGTTGACAGAAGACCTTTTGGTGAGAACAAGGCATTGAGTAAAGAAGCTAGCATGGCTTCTGCTCGTCTCAAGTGATCCACCTCCCTGAAACACACAGGAACAGTTGCCGTTATATTATGTCCATCAGATTTCAAAAATGATAAATTCCTAGTTTTACTTATTTCCTGAGTTACCTTTCTGCATATGTCAGAAACTTGTCTTTTAACTCTTTGATGGCTATCAGATGAGTTATAGGATGTTACGAGAATGTCGATCACTTCCTCTTTCGCTACCTTTCCATTAGATCCGTGCTCTATGTCCTGTTAAAAATGTTCAATCTTATCTAAGTACGAAGTTTTTTTGGTAATTAAACCGTTTATTAGAAAGATCAAACACTAAGTATGAAGTTGAATGCATCGAAATGAAGGTGCAGTTCAATAAGGTTGTTACCTCGTCAAAATCTGTGTTTATCATTCTAAGGAATTGATCAGCTGGATTCCGAAGAGTCGGGTAAGTGAAGCCCTTTGATGTGAAAAACTTGAACGAATCAAAATCACGAATGAATGAATTAGTAGCTACACAAACTTTTTTATGAAAACACTTCAAGGATGTATTCATGGAATTTCCTTTGCTCTTACCTCATTTGTTTTGCTAGCAGGGCCAAAGTACACCACTCTACCCAAAGACAAGAGACAAAGGTTGTCGAACAGTTCGAACACTTCACTGCTCGGTTGATGGATGGCCGCGATGATAGTCCTCCCCTCTCTTTGCTCTAGTTGGGTGATTCTACTCATGACATAGTAGGAAGCTGCACTATCTAGCCCGCTCGTTGGCTCATCGAGGAAAAGAAGCTTTGGGCGTGTCAGGATCTCAATGCAAATGCTCACCCGCCTCCTTTGGCCCCCGCTGAGGCCTTTGGTGCCCCAGCCTCCAATTCTTGTGTTCATACAATCGTGCAATCCCATTTCTCGTATTGTGATTTCTGCTCTCTCCTTTTTCTCGGATTTGGACATGGAGTTCGGTAGCTGAAATTGAGCGGAGTAGTAAACGGCTTCTATGACCGTTAATGTTGCAATCAAGGTTTCATCTTGAGTCACATAAGCCTGATTTGATGACAAACAGAAAAAAAGTAGTTATTGAAGGGATTGAGTTTTTAAATAAGTTGAGGAATTTTTATTTATTTTTTATCCTTACCGATGTTCCATAAGCCAGAGCCTGTTTGCGACCATTAATTAGAATATCACCATTGTGTCTAGTGTTGGCTTCCAATCTCCCTGCATTTTGTGATATGTTACTAAATATACCAAGAGGAGAAAATCTTGTTTACGGATTTAATCATGACCGTCCAGAACACTTTTGGACGGCTGTGATTAGTTGGTGCTGTAAATAGCATGTTTATGGCACCTCCGTAAATAAGTACATCTCATTCCAGAATACTTTTGGACGGTCACGATTGAGTTCTACAGACAAGTGTTTACAGCACCTCCGTAAACAAGATACGTGCACTTGTTTGTCAGTATCAGAGTGTATATCATTGTCCTGAAAATGGGAAAATAGTACACGTACCTGCTAAGGCGTCGAGTAGGGTAGTCTTGCCACAGCCGGAAGGGCCCATTACGGCCAAGACCTCACCGGGCTGCGCGTAACCCGTAAG
This sequence comes from Rhododendron ovatum, assembly GCA_019656835.1. Taxonomy (NCBI): domain Eukaryota; kingdom Viridiplantae; phylum Streptophyta; class Magnoliopsida; order Ericales; family Ericaceae; genus Rhododendron; species Rhododendron ovatum. The sequence goes on along the minus strand of CM033802.1, from coordinate 9,916,311 downwards.
GCCTTGGACGATGGGTCTCCGTCTACCTTTCATATCTGAAACCGTGACCCATAAATCCTCCCATGTCACAGAAATGCCTCTGTCGTCGTTCAACAGAGGCTCAACTCTAACGTCCTCGTGATCTACCATTACTCCATGGTACTCTGGCAATATTGGACTAGTGCTGGTTTCCACCTCCACTGAGTGAATCTTGATTTTCGTATCGGTATGTGTGTCTGATGAGTTGAAGTTGATCAGTTGAGAGGTACCCACATCAGGTTCCATGGAGTGTTGAAGTGTGGACATTGTTCTGTAGTGTGTTTTTAAGAAAGAAAGAGAGAGCTGGTGGGAGGGCATGCAGTGACAAGGGAAGTCAGAATTCTGCTTATATTGACTTATGCTCGGTTATTGAGAAATCTCAGTTACTGAGATTTCTTCTTGCATTCAGTGCGGTTCTTTATTAGTCGGTAGGTGGGGCGGTGAGATATCACAATATGGCCTGAACACTCAAGTTATAAGCCAACAATTTGAGGATTTCCAGGATTTGTTAGATCTCCAATTTATGTCTACCACGTTTTTGTGCAGTGAGCCACAGAAGTCCAATTATTTTTGGCCCTGTTGTGATTGTACTAAGGTTGGTGCGAAGTATAAATTCTCGACAGCAGAATTAATGTAATTTGTATTGTCAGCGTTTAGTGCTCCGCTTACTTTCATCACCTTGAGGCAAACACAAAGAGCGTATTATGAAAGATTATTTTTTAAATGTGATATATTTAATGTAATTTGTTTGTTCTTGATCTCCAACTTTCTGATCAATTTAAATGTGATATAGTTATTGTTAGCATAATATTATGAAAGATTATTTTTTTGAAGGTAAATATTATGAATGATAATGTTACCAAGTTAGGTCTACGTTAATAATGGCATGCCAAGGTTATGTCTTAATATAATGAATGAATGAATGCAGTACTTGACAATCGACTTTTTTTAACAGTCATAAGAATGCACATAACTGGGGAAATATATACATCCTTTTCATTTCGTTGTGTTGGGCTTCTATTTAGTTAATTATTTTGAAGGCTTAACCCTTGAAATTTTTTTGGTGCATGATGCGATATGCAGATTAGCAGATAGGATAATGTAGCTGTAACCTTGCTTCATTTATATTGTTATGGTAAGAGCTTTGAAAAATATGTTTAGCTTCATCAAGTAGCTATAGAGACTTGAACCCTAACCGTGTTCGAGGAACTCAAATATTTACCTATTAGTACAATCACTGAGTGGTGTTGCTTCAACCTACATGTTGTACTTGAATTTTGTATTACTGACCTCTAAGATAATCCAGAATTATAAGGTCCACACCCTTCAAATATAGGAGTCCTCGCCCTACCCAAATTCTGCCTCTCCTTGGGTGAATCCTTGTTCTGTCACTGGCTCTACCCACAAACTTGAGACGAGCGATGCTACATCCGTCTTAAAAATTCTCTAGCAAGTGATTATATATAGGACCCAAGATACTGGTTATAGGTTCTGTTTACACTCATTTTTTGACACCCAGTCCTAGACAAGCACTGAAAAGGCCATTAATTGAAATTTGATTAAATTTAGCCAAAAAATAGAGATGTATTGGACTAAAATTAATGGGCCCAAGATAGTGTTGATTGGGCCCGGTTAGTTTTAATCCATTTCAGTTGAAATTCTGAAGTTATGAGCTATGGGTTATCTATCTATTCTAATATATTAAGGGGGAGCACCACTTTGGTGTCTCCCTTTTTTGAAGTCCTGTCATCTTTTTTTCTTTTCCCTAAATGCCCTAAAAAAAAAAACAAATCAAAACAGTTAATGTTGTTGGAAAAAATATGCGGAATTTCCCACAAGCAAATCACGAAGGAAATAATCTATTCTAATATATAAAGAGAGAGTACCACTTTGGTGTCTCCCTTTTTAAAAACCCTGTCATCTATTTTTCTTTTCCCTAAATGCCCTAAAAAAAATACTAATCAAAACAGTTAACGTTGTTGGGAAAAATATGTGGAATTTCCCGCAAGTAAATCACGAAGGAAATAATAAAACTGTAGCGAATGAAATTCGAAATGCGCAAAACCACAAACCAAGCGAGACACAAGCAATTTACGTGGTTTCCCAAAAAATGTGAGGAACGCCCACGGGATCGGAGTCTGATTTCACTATCAACGAACATCTTACAAATGGGTTTACAAAGAGATTCAAGATCTCACAAACACCCTAAGGTGTATCCAACAAACTTCAATACAAAAAGGAAAGACCTCACCAAATTAGATAAACAAAACCTTCAAAAGTTGCCGAATGGAGAGTCACGGACTGAGAGCAGATCAGCCCCCAAGGAGCACAATAAGTTGCTGCCGCTGATTGCTTCGAAAAACAGAGAGTAAATAGCTATCCCAATTTTCTTTGACCTCCGAAACACAAAACCCACACTTGTGCACTTCACCTGATGAACACACACACACGAGGACTTCTGTTTCTCTTTTTCTGGTAGGTTCTAATTGTATTCTCCACCAAAGACAAAACAAATACTATTTGGCTTTCAAGAGAAGATAAGTAAAAAACATGTGCAAGTCATGTGCTTCCAAATGTGTAGAATATTCCTAAAATTAGCCCACACAAATATAACTTATTTAGGCCAAACACAATTGTAATTGCTAATAAAATATTGGGCTTCCGCTAATTTCAGTATTTCACATAAGGAGAGAACCCAACAAATCTCTGTACCCAATAACTAAATGGGCAACAAAGTAAAATAACAACCACCCTACATACAAACACTACTTGCAGTTACTCACCGAACAGTTATTCTTCACCTTCCGCAGTCCTATCCCAAAATGGTGAAATTTCATTTTACTGGTTGCTGGCAAAAGCTTTGCATACCTACAAAGTAGTAACTCCAAAAGAGATATTAATCTATGTTAAATTAATAAAAGCTAGAAAAGCATAAATGTTATTGAATCTCAAAGTACGTATATGTACTAGATACATGGGAGTACATCAGTTACAAAAGATAAGGATAAAAATCCTTGTATCAGAAAGATAAAGGAAAAAAAGAATAATGTAAAACAAGATAAAATACAACTCGTATGTATCCAACTGCTTGGATAAGTGAGGAAATCTAGGAATAGTTATCTAATGCTTGACATGTGATTTCCAACAATGCTTCACACGAAAACCAAGAAATCAGAAGAAGGTTTCTTTCATCCTCTTTCATGGTTCCGATGAATTCCTCTTCCAGTTTTTGTGTTTTCTATGAATATCTCTTCCAGTTTATGGTTCCCATAAATTAACGGTTTCACATGGTTCCCTCTTCCAGTTTTCTCCTTTCATACAAAATTACTCCCCCGCCCTCTCTCTCTCTCTCACACACACACACACTTTGTACCCATTAATTTACCACTTATTGCAAAAATTAATAATCAGTGTTGGTACCCATATAGATGTTTTGCCATTTTCCGTCAAATTTTGACTTGTACACGCATCGCGTGTACCCCGTACCCCAACTCCTAGTATTATTTAAATTGGAACCAGAGAATATAAAGTTCGGCATTGGAAGGTGGAAGCCCATGATGGAATTGCACGAGCAAAAATAGGAATATGTTAGTAGGGGATTCTGCCAGTCAAATGGCCCATTCTCTTTCAGTCTCACGAAAACGAGTAGTAGAGGGAGCCCATTATCTTGGTAACTACCCATGATTGAAGAATAACATGTGCCATATTCTGCCAACTTCCAATAACTGCTGCTCAGGAGGGAAAAGCTCAATCATGGGACACATGGCCTCACAAGGAGAAGCCAGCAGGTACCCTTACATGTAGAACCGGGGAAGCTTTTGGCCAATAAATACAAGATCCGAAGGAGAAAAAAGAGTTCCCAAGTCAATCAAGCCCAACGCTTACAACCAAAATCTTCACTGCGAATCATTTTATCTTTATTTTCCTGTCAATCAATCCATTTACTTCCTTAATTGGATCTTTTAATTTTCATTTGTACCAAACTTTATTACACGGTTAATAAAGTTATCTTTTACGTTGTTACTCTTTTCCTACACCGTTAGGAAATTGCTAAGTTCTCGCTCGTTGAGGTAAAATCACGAACCATCACTGTGATCCAGCCTTAGGGTCGCAGCACTCTCGCTTATGGTCAAAAAGTCAGAAAAATGGCATTTAGTCCTTTACGTTCACCACGACAAGTCCTGGCACGCTCGAGCTCAGTCCTTGAGCCATTTTGTTACCAAACAGGTTCCACCATCACTTGTGAGATAGGATATAATTATTAGTATTAGTATAGAAGATTGAATGTAAACTTAGATATGTGCCCATGGCAGTTTCAATTGGAGGTAAAATGCGAAAAACCAGAAGTAGATCAGTCCACACACTCACAAAAACACAGTCTTGGCTGCCAATTGTAGATCTCTAGAATAACGTGAGATCAAGGTCTATTCGAAGATGAAACCTACGAACTTAACTATATAGAAAAACGCAAGTACAATGACTACATATATAGGTTGACGATTACATGAAAACTCAGTAAACGCGGAAAAGGGACGAAACGGTGAGAAAGCTAATTCATGTGAATTGGAGTAGCAGTGGGAGTCTCCATCACTTGTATTTTCTGCTTAGGCTTCACAGACAAGAATTTGCTAATGGCAGGCTTCACATTTTCCACAATCTTGATTATCGCCAAAAACAGGACCCTGTACAAAACCGCCATACCCACCAGTATCCCAAGATCAACCCACTTGGAATACCCCATTTCCACCTGAAATTCATATTTCAAAATATATTCACCGGTGATCACGCCCCTTTGCCCTGTTTGGTTACTCAGAAAAGTCAGTCCTTGAAATTCGTTCTTGTACATCCCCTGATACGCGTACTTGTGGAACGCAATGTAGTGCAAAGGGTATTTCCAGAACGGCTTGGGGAGGTCGTTTGGTAACCGGAAAAATCCCCCTCCTAGTATCATTAAGCCTTGGATTCCTGCACCTGTGATTATGCCCATGAGGAAATTGGGCACAATGCTCGCGACGATCATCATTAGGCTTTCTACAAGGACCATGCAGCTGAATAGAACTGAATCAAAGTACAAGAAGTGTTCGAATCCTGGACGAAGCCCGGTTAGGTAATAGGCTAGTGCTCCGGGAATAAGTGAGATTAGGAGCAAATATGGCACGGCAGAAAGTGTGTTGGCTATGACAAATGCAGTGGTACCATAGTGCCCATTCAATCTTTCCCTTTCAAACACCTGCGGTCATTTGGAGGGAAGTTCATCAGTAAAACGATTTTCATGTTCTGAATTCTGACTTTTTTGAGTCTGACTCACAAGACATTTCAAAGCTAAACATGGGGGACACAAATATAGGAAGAGCGGGGATTTGGTGATGGTTTATACCTTCATATCCTCCACAAATGAAGGGAAGCCACCAATTGTCATGAAAGTAAGGAATGAAGCTATGAACGCGAGCATTGCACCTCTGGCCTGGAAATGATCGAAACCATACTTATCAGCAGAAACTTATTGGTTGAAGTCTGTTTGTTTCAACAGAAACTTAATGCAACTTCTATATCTTACCTGGATCGAACTGTTCCCCGATCCAATGTCATAGAAGATAGTGCCGACGCCTAACGACAAGGTGACATAGATTGCAAGACGCAGCCAGTAATAACCAAGATCGCGAGACATGTTGACACAAGACCTTTTGGTGAGAACAAGGCATTGGGTGAAGAAGCTAGCATGGCTTCTGCTCTTCTCCAGTGATGATCCAGTACCACCCTGAAGTTATCCCACAAACAATAAGTGATCAATGTTTCAAGTATAGAAACTAGATTGAATTCACGACAGAAAAGATAGGTTTTAAAGGTATTTGCTTCGTTACCCATTTACATATTTCAGAAACTTGTCTTTTAACTTCTTGGTAGCCATCAGAAGATTTAAACGATGTTACGAGAATTTCGATCACTTCCTCTGTTGCTCTCTTTCCTTTCGAACCCTGTTCTATGTCCTGGTATAAAATCACATGATCTAGTATAAAATATACTGCGTAAACTTGCATACATATAAGAAATTGAAATGCAATCAAAACCAAGTTGCGGTACTAATTGGTGTGTTACCTCGTCAAAATCCTTGTTTATTGTTCTAAGGAAGTGGTCTGATGGATTCTGAAGAGTTGGGCAAGGGAAACCATTTGATGCGAAAAACTAAATCCATCAAAATCAAGACCAATTAGTCGTATCAAACGGTTCGGGAAAAAAGAAGAAGGTATGCCTGCAATTTAAGGAATTCTCTGTGCTTTTACCTCATTTGTCGCGTTAGCACAGCCAAAGTACACCACTCTACCCGAAGACAAGAGACAAAGGTTGGTAAACAGACCGAACACTTCGCTGCTCGGCTGATGAATGGACGTGATGATAGTCCCCCCCTCTCTCTGCTCTAGTTTCGCGATTCTGCTCATGACATAGTAGGAAGCTGCACTATCTAGCCCGCTGGTTGGCTCGTCGAGGAAAAGGAGCATTGGGCGCGTCAGAATCTCGATGCAGATGCTCACTCGCCTCTTTTGGCCCCCGCTGAGGCCTTTGGCTCCCCAACCTCCGATTCTCGTGTTCATGGAATCCTGCAATCCCATCTCTCTTATCGTCGTCTCCGCCCTCTCCTTTTTTTCAGATTTCGTCATTGAGTTTGGGAGTTGGAGCTGAGCGGAGTAGTACACGGCTTCCTTGACCGTTAGCGTTGTGATCAAAGTTTCGTCTTGAGTCACATAAGCCTTGTTTAATGAAATGCAAAACAAGTATGTTCAAGTGATGGCGAGAATTATAAAGATTACAGACAATTAATTTTGGGATGCTAATTTTAGCGCTCCACTTTTCTTTTTTTTGGACTAAAAAGGGCGCTCCACTTTTAACATGAAGTGGAACGTTTGCATACAATAGTGAAGCGCAAAAATCAATTTCTTTAATTTTGTTGGTAGGTTTATATTTTGCTTACTGATGTTCCATAAGCCAAAGTCTGAGTGCGACCGTTAATCAGAATATCACCAAACTGTCTAGTGTTGGCTCCCAATCTCCCTACAGTTTATCAGTAGATTTCAACAAATAGTTCCTTAATTATTTAATAATTACTAAAAATTTGCACTCTTAACTGATTGTTTAGCACCTGCTAAGGCATCAAGAAGAGTGGACTTGCCGCAGCCGGAAGGGCCCATTATGGCCAAGACCTCACCGGGCTGAGCATAGCCCATGAGGCCTTGAATGATGGGTCTCCGGCTACCCTTAGCATCTGGAACTGTCACCCATAAATCTTCCCACGTCAAGGAAATGCCGTTGTCAGCATTCGACGGAGGTCCAACTCCAACAACCTGATGAGCTGCTTCTCCATGGTTTGGCATTGGAGTGGTTTCCATCTCTAGTGGGTTAATTTTGATTTCGAGGCTACTAAGTGTGGCTGATGAGTTGGAGTTCAGTTGAGCGTCAGCAACATATGGTTCCATGGAGTGATGAAGGGAAGCCATAGCTAGATGTATTCACAAGATGTAGAGGGGCTATATATGTGGAGAGAGAGAGAGAGAGAGAGAGAGAGAGAGAGAGAGAGAGAGAGAGAGAGAGAGAGAGAGAGAGAGAGAGAGTTGCTTGTGGCTTTGAGATGGCAGAGTTTATATAGACCTAGCTTTGGAAAGCAAGTACGTACATGCAGAACATCATCAAAGAGAAATTTCCCATTACTTCCTAGGTTAAATTACTGGAGAATAAATAGAATAGCATATACTCAGTTTTATATGCTATTATGATAAGTGAAAAACGGAGTTACCTATGCCATTTAATTTTAGTTGGTAACACCACCAAGGAAGGAAGTTCGTTTTTAGAAATTTTAGAAATCTGCAGAACATAATTCACGCAGGATTTAGGGAATCAATAATGGTATGGTGACTATGTTTTTGGATACATTGCAAATTGTCTTAAGGAAAAATTATTTTGTGCACAAGAGCATGGCTCTAGAGTATCGAATAACCTTTATATGTCTTTAGTGCATGGGTGGAATAAAATGAAATGTGCCCCACCCACATTTTCCTGACAATTCAGGAATGACAACTCACACGTAGGCCTGTCAATAGACCGGATCTGATTCGGATCCGAAATCCGATAACGTTGATCCGATAATCAGAATTCGGTAATCTAAATACGGATCGGACCGGATTCCGATCAGATCGGATTAAATCCGTTATCGATCCGAATCCGAACTTTTTTTTTAATAAATTTTTTATTTTGAAAAAAAAAAGTTTAAGAAGTTGTATTTTTATTTTTTACTTTTTATTTTAATTTTTTTTTGGAAAATATTTTTTTTTGAAAAAACTTGTATTTTTTTCAAAAATATAGTTTTTTTTTTTTTTGCTAAAATTTTTGAAGTAAAAATTTTTTCGGATCGGATCCGGATTACCACTATCGGATTCGAGTCTTATCGGATTCAGATCGGATTTGGGTCTTATCGGATCCGGATTTTTTGGATTCGGATTCGGATTACCACTATTGGATTCGAGTCTTATCGGATTCGGATCGAATTTGGGTCTTATCGGATCCGGATCGAATATATCTGGTCCGTTGGCAGGCCTACTCACACGGTATCCTAACTGGGTCACCAAATGTGGTCACCATAGAATTGTTGTTAGAAAATACTAAAAGGATTGAAAGCACGATATTGTCGATTTGCTGACAACGTAATTTACAGATCGAGTTTACAGATCGAGGGCGAGTTCATGCTAAATTTTGCTGTCTTCAGAATAACGTCAAAATACCAGTTGTTTTCGGTAATAATTCCAAGGTGCATCTAAATGGTATTTTTGAACCTTCCATTTTAACAATTCAGACAAGATCTAGTCTTCACAATGTAGACAAGAAATCAAAAATACCATTTTACACGAGTTATATGTATTTATTTCACTAGGATGAAAATTAAAAAGATTTTAGGGCAAAGTCCACTTTTATCCCCTGTGGTTATCGCCATGTGCAGATATCCCCTCATATTTCAAAACTGACCACATAACCTATTTGTGGTTTTGAAAATATGCGGATAGACTCTCTGCCGTCATGTTTTCCATCCATATTAACGGAGGTATATCTCACACACTTTTAGAATGTAATTTGAGTCGTTCACAATGTATTAAATAAAAAATAGAGTATCTCTGTAAAAAATCATCTCGATCAGGCATCAATAATCCAGTGATCTAATTTTTAGTAAATTCAAATTTGAAATTTTAATTTCATTACAAAATCGATTCGACCATGAGCTTTTCATTTTTTGATTGACTTGAATTTTGACATAGATATAGTACTCGTCAAAATTTACAATATCAACGGTTTGGATTCAATTTTTGATATAGGGGATGGTGTGGTTAGATTTAAAAAAGAAGAAGAATCAAGGGACATGATGAGGGTATATCAGTCTTTTAACGTTGTGTCTGTTAATATGGAAGGAAATAATGATGGCAGGGGGTTTATCCGCACATTTTCAAAACCACAGGTAGGTTATGTGGTCAGTTTTAAACCATGAGGGAGATATCCGCACATGACGATATCCACATGGGATCAAAGTGGACTTTGCCCAAGATTTTAATCGGGTCGTGACGAGAAATAGTTAGGCATACATCACAGCCCATAGGTGGAGGGTTGACCCGCAAAGCTCAAAAAACTAGTTAGATTCGCGACTCGTGTAGCGCGGATCTTGTATCTGTCAATGAAAAACACATGCGTCATACGAATCAACTGCATTTCAACCACACATTTTAGAGCAAGCCGTGCGAGGGAGGGCACGTAACAAGATGACAAGCCTTGGCTCAAACGTTTTTCTCGCGGATGCATCAAAAACCAAAAATTTCCAAACTGATGTTACATTGTATTTGACGTTCGATACTAGTACAACACTCCCAATTAATAAGGGGCATCAGAAGCCAGAACGTAAGATAATATTCTCCTGTGTATAGGTTCATTACATTTTGCAAATCCCCATCCATCTTCACACGTGTACAAATAGCTACCTGGGAAAAGTGAGATACGACGTTTGCTCGGAAACAAGTTTGAAAGCAATGGATGGTGCTATACTTGTAGCTCTACATGCAGGAAGGACAAGCTGCCATTTATCCCTCTGAATGAAAATTAAGGTTCCAATTTGGGAAACTATTTGCAGGAGTTTTGTGGGTATAATAAGGTGGTGTTCCAGTTTCTTCTGAAAAGACTTTCTTTTTGAATTGAAAAAAGAGGTAATTTCAAGTTAAAGAATTATGCGTTTACGCAAATAATTTTACTGTCAATATGAATCTTGTTTAATAGATCTCATTGAGATCTTTTAAACGGTGCAAAGAAATTGAAAAATTATTTTTCATTTTTGTTATATTTGATTTTGAAATTACATTCTTTTTGAAATAGAAGATTTTGGAAGAAAGCGAAACGGGGCCTAAATCAGTCGGCCACGTTTTTTGTGAGGAAGTAATTATTGGGCACCAATAATCAATGCCCCAACCCCATTTTCTACCATACATTACTGTAAGCCTGTAAGATTCAAGTATTTATAATTGGGTCTCGCAAAAATGTGCGGTGCAGAAAAGTTGTGGGTCACCGCCACAACCCTAAAAAATTTTCTTGGAGGTGGGTGAATGGGGATGGAGAGAGTTTGAATTCTGGTTCTTTTGTTTGTACTGTGGTTCGTGTGGAATATCAATTCTAGGTAGACTTTTGTAGACTATAATATATTGAGACGAAATTTGTTGGGACACGTATGGTACTCCTTGTTTAACTTTAAGATAAGACAAAATCGTTAGTACCGGTAGAAACTTATTATTCACGGCTCCTTTTGGCCGTCCATTTCGATATTGGACGGTTCGGATTTAAACAAAAAAAATTCAAAAAAGAGTTTAATTATTAATATCTTGACCTTCCAAAACATTTTTGGACGGCTACAACCAATGCCGTATGTGGGGCTTCATTCCAGATGATTCACTCTTTTAGACCAAGGGTTTGAGATCTGCTCCTAGCCTTTCTCTTTGCCCTGCAAAATGAAGCATGGCTAAAGACCACACCGGAGGTTCTCCGGAATGGCCCTCCGGTGCAAGAGTCAGTTCACTTGCAGCGAGAAATTAAGAACCAAGAGTTAGGGTTTTTCTGTGCATACCTCTTCCAAGAAGGTATAATGAGATATTTATAGAGAACCTCTTTGCTTGATCTCCAAGATTGCACCAACACTCAACACGCTTCGGCTGATGTCACCATTACGTCACATTTAGGGTTTTGTAACCGTTTGTAGGATGAGCTGGCACCTTCACGTGCCCCTATCCTTATCCCGATAACCGCTCAGATGACGTCACGAACGTCACCATGAACAAGGTTGTTGTTCCCATGCGGGTGAGCTGGAATGATGGCCACGCTCATTCGGCACCGAGCGTGCTGTGTGACCATTAGAGGGTTTGCAATCGAATGTGTTTCCCGTCCGTATGGGGGCCGGAGGCCGAGGCGATTAAGCAAATCATAATTAAGAGGGCCCTCGGCTATGGAGGTCGTCAGCATGCCGAACGTTGAGGGTAAAATGATTTAGAGTTGATTGGACCACTGGATCATGTTCGGAAATGGCACGAGCGATTTCACTTGGCCTGCTATAATAGCCCCTCAATTCATGTCGAGGCTCTATGCTCGGTATGGATTGAACTCAGATCAAGCCGAGCTTCGACCCAGATAAGGATCCTCTTTTGGAAGGTGCAACGGTGGAGTCCGAGCCCCAATGATTGAGTGACAGATGTCGAACATTCAAACGGGCTTGTCAGTTGAAAGGACGTCCTAGCAGACGGAAGGACGGTTGGCACGAAGAGCGCTTTAGGCGGCCACGTGTCATACTGCAATTGGCCAATGGTTCGGCGATGGAATGATGGGTGGGAAATTCGAAACAGCTGCCCTGCCTATAAATATCGAAGAGGGAAAAGAGAGAACGTTCTTTACGTTTTCTCTCTCTTCCATCTCAGAGCTTCTCACTTTAGGACCTTCTGTTCCAGCTTTCAATCGCCTTCTAGATCTTCATCTCCAGGCTTGATTCAAGCAGCAAAACTTCAAGTAAGTAATCATTTATCATCATTCTTCGCTTTTCATGCATTTTTTGGGATTTTTGGGACGATTTTGGGGTTTTTTTGTTCTAAATTAACAGTGGAAACTAGAGTTGAACAGTGATGTTCATCCCCAAATTCAATCTGTTCTTTCGAGCCCCAATGGGGTGCTAGAGACTATCCGAAGGACTTCTTTTGATGGGGACAGACAACCGAACGTGATCCCCTTCTAACTGTTTGACCAAAAGTAGAACGACTTTTAGGAGTACCGAACCCCTTCTAGGATAGCTGTGACTCATGAGCCGATAAGACGAGCCGAACTTCTTGATTATTTTTTCTGCCAACGCAGATTTCGACTGCTTATCTCTCCTTTGTTTTTCTCCTAGGTCTGGTTCATGAGGTCATCGACGTGTCTTCAGACTCAAATTGCTAAGAGACAGAATCTGATCGACAATTCATTAGTGAACTTCTTGAGCAGCGTAGAAGGAGGAGCGGCTCAGGAAGTTGCTTAAGAAAACCAGAATCTGGCTGTATAGCCATCACCCTAGCCATCACGTCGGCACCAGCAGCATACCCAAGCTTATAAAAATCAGGAAGCCGAGTCTCAAGCTCGTCATTCACCATCTTGTGTGCTATTTGGGTGTACTCCAAAGCGGCTCGATTGATCCCAGCCTCATAACCTTTGGCATCAGTAGCCTTAAGCTTCTCTTTCTCCTCCTCATTCATCTTTTTCACATTGGCCTCGGCATTTTCAGCAGCAGCTCTAGCATTGGCAAGTTCCCTCTTCAGCATATCCACCTCGGCCTTCGCATCTTTAGCGTGCTGATCTGAGATCCTCCATTTGGTTCTGTAGGAATCTCAGTCAGACCTATATCATTCACGTTCGGCGGAAACTTTGGTGGCCTTGTCATAGGCATTCAAAGCAGCTTGCCCGGCCTGACAAAACACGAAGTTAGAGATGACCACGAAAATTCTAAGGCTGGGTTATAAGGAACAAGCTAAGTACAAGGAATACCTGCACCAAGTGCGAGCACATTTCACCGAGCCCTGGGAAAAGATTTGTTGGCACTTGATCCACATCCCTCGGCAGAGCCAGCCCTCTAAGAAGCGTAACAGCGAGACTCGGCTCCTCCTTGACAGAGTCCTTTTAAGAGCACGACCCTGCCATCAGGAAAAGTGTAAGAAGGGCTAAAATCCCCAAGCGTGATCATGAATACACCACAGATGACTTTTTGACCGACCCCGAGATTAGCTTCACTCCGGAGACACAATCTGAAGCCGAACCTCAGATGGGCCACGAGGCCGAATCAAAGTTCCTGTCAGGTGTCGAAGCTTCGACGTTGGCTCCGAGCGACGTCAATCTTTTTGATAAAGGTTTGCTTTGCCCCTACGCTCATTACTTTAGTGGAGTTCCTGGGGAATACGAGGCGTTTTACCTTAAGTACCATATCCCTGATGATGTGCTGCTTAATTGAGTCAAAAGCACGAAAATTAAGGATAAGAGGGAACACCGACCCAAACATATTACCGTGCCCCTGATGGCCATCTGTGAGGCTGGGCTCTGTTTTCCCCTCCATCCCTTCCTTAGGGAAATACTTTGGAGGTTTAATTTGGCTTCTCATCAGCTGGCGATTAATAGTTACCGAATAATTATGTCGGTGATCGCCTTAATTGACAGTCAGGATCTCGACTTTACAATGACGGACCTTTTCTTTACATGCGCCATGTCTCGGCATGGCAAGTTAGGCCGTTGGTACCTCATGACGCGCCCCAAAAAGAGTCCTTTGATAGACGGCTTGTCTGACACGGATAAGTGGGCCGACTTTTATCTTGAAGTTCATGGGAACTATGAGTTCGGCGATGGTTTGCGTCGGTTCTCCGTTCCTAAAATTAAAGATACGAGAGGTCATACCAAACCTTTATCTCTTCTTTGAAAAATATCTTTTCGACTTGTCCTTTTTGTTTCTGATGCTTTCACTCTTTTTTTTTTTTGCAGAGCTCGGTCCAATTTCAAAGGGCCTCAATACCAATTCCCGGGAAAAAAGCCTATGATACGCTTCTTGCCCAAGTTTGTCGACACGCCCCAACCCTTCTCGATTATACACCCTCATACAAGGGTGTGCTTAAGAGGAAGGAGAGGAGCAAAGAGGTTGTGCCGAGAAAGAAAAAGATAAGTGGCCACTCGAATACCGAAGCTATTCAGAAAAGAAAGCAGCTTCGAACGCGGAAGGTGTTTGAAAGAAGCAGCAGGAGGGGGTAAGGTTGCCGAAAATTGGATTTACAGCCAAGGAGTGGCTTACACCGCTCGAATCCAACGACGTAACCAAACCTGCGGTCCCAGGCTTAAGCGTACCACTTCAATTTGTAGATCCTACTGCCGAGGATACGTCGAGAAGGAACATTCCTAGGCCGGTGATCCCAACGAAGACTGCTAACCTAGCTCGGTCAAGGGCTTCATCTGACCAATTGCAATCTAGGGAGAAGAGGCAAAAGACCTCAGAGGATGCTCTCCCTCCAAGTGCCTCCTATCACACTCCTTCCGAGAACGTCCGAGCCTCTCCCGCGAAGGAAAAAGAAATCAAAATCGATCCTGAAGTCAATTTTCCTGACCCCCAGGTAGACATGGCTATTCTTGAGGATTTTAGCCCTTCTTACACTTTTCCTGATGGCAGGGTCGTGCTCTTAAAAGGACTCTGTCAAGGAGGAGCCGAGTCTCGCTGTTACGCTTCTTAGAGGGCTGGCTCTGCCGAGGGATGTGGATCAAGTGCCAACAAATCTTTTCCAGGGCTCGGTGAAATGTGCTCGCACTTGGTGCAGGTATTCCTTGTACTTAGCTTGTTCTTTATAACCCAGCCTTAGAATTTTCGTGGTCATCTCTAACTTCGTGTTTTGTCAGGCCGGGCAAGCTGCTTTGAATGCCTATGACAAGGCCACCAAAGTTTCCGCCGAACGTGAATGATATAGGTTTGACTGAGATTCCTACAGAACCAAATGGAGGATCTCAGATCAGCAGGCTAAAGATGCGAAGGCCGATGTGGATATGCTGAAGAGGGAACTTGCCAATGCTAGAGCTGCTGCTGAAAATGCCGAGGCCAATGTGAAAAAGATGAAGGAGGAGGAGAAAGAGAAGCTTAAGGCTACTGATGCCAAAGGTTATGAGGCTGGGATCAATCGAGCCGCTTTGGAGTACACCCAAATAGCACACAGGATGGTGAATGACGAGCTTGAGGCTCGGCTTCCTGATTTTTATAAGCTTGGGTATGCTGCTGGTGCCGACACGATGGCTAGGGTGATGGCTATACAGCCAGATTCTGGTTTTCTTAAGCAACTTCCTGAGCTAGTGGTGCCTGATTACGAGCTTCCATATACAGAGGAGGAATGCCAGCCACTGCCTCCTGAGGATGATGATGAGGAGATGACCGATGCCGATCATCAGGAGAAAGTTGGTGATCAAACAGCTGAACTTCAAGAGAAAAATGCGGAAGGTGATCATTTTCAAATCGACTAAGGTGAACAAGTTTAAATCGACTGCCATTGATGAAGATCTTTAACTTTGAGGAATTTCTCTCAAGTCTTTTTGCTTTCCAAATGCTTTGAACTTTGTTTTGGACTGGATGGCTCCGAACATTAGGAGTTTGCCATGCCAGATGTAATAGTTTGAAGGGGGACGACATCAAACGATTTACCACGCCGAGCCTTCTTGCTAGGATTTTCTAAATTCTTTGTATATCTTCAATGCTTTAGAAAAATTCTCGAATGTGTTGCTTTGTTAAATATTCCTCTATGCCTTAGAAATATTTTCTCAATTTGGCCAAAGGTCAAGCAACCTTGGCTTGTTTCCAAGTTTTTGTTATTTACTCATAACAACCCCTACGTTGGTATAAGGCTCGGCTCAAATGCCAGTCTTATGCCAAGGTAACATGTTAAGTAAATGTTTCAAGTGGCCAATTAGTTCAAGTCAAAGTATGAACATAGCCGAGCCAAGAGCAAACTTGTAAGTTTGTTGATCGTGTTGTGGCTGGACGTCAAGTTGTCCGAGCCACGATGTGTTTTGTGGATGATTGATCCGAACGTAGTTGCAAAGGCCAGAAGGCCGAGCTTAAGTAATTGAAGTTTGAACAATTCAATCGAATAATAAAGAACATTGATGCTTCAGAAATAGGTGGGACTTCTCATTAAGAAAAGAGTTGACCAAAATAGGTACAAAATTTTACTAAGTAATAAACTCGTAGAGGCCATGATAGACCAAAACTAAGCAGAAACTTCAGAGGTATGCCTTCCTAAGGTTTAGAGCATTCCAGGGGTTCTCAATCTCCCGTCCGTCTTTGTCTTCCAACTTGTATGAGTCATTGCCGACCTCTTTGACCACCCTATAGGGACCTTCCCAATTAGGTTTTAATTTTGTCTTCTGGCTGGCTCGGACAACCTTCCTCCAGACCCAAGCGTCGGTTCTAAACTTCTTGAGCCTTACGTTCCGATTGTAGCCCCGAGCGACTTCCTACTGATAGTCAGCTAGTTTGAGCTGGGCATCGTCCCACTTTTTTTTGGCTAAAACAAGCTCGGTAGCTACTGCTTCATCATTAGTTTGTGGATCAAAAGTTTTCAGTGCGTAGGGTTGGGAACCTGGATTCAAGTGGAATAATAGCCTCCATGCCGAAGGCCATTGCAAAGGGAGTTTGGCCAGTGGAGCGTCTTGGGGTTGAGCGGTAGGCCTAGAGAACCCAAAGCAGTTCCTCGGCCCATCTTCCTCATTTGGAATCTAGCCGACGCTTGATGCTAGCATATACTGTCTTGTTTGTGGCTTCAGCCTGCCCATTGCTTTGGGGATAGGATGGGGTAAAGTTAAAAAATCGAATGCCGAACTCAACACAAAGTCCTGTTAACTCCTTGCCGACGAATTGAGAGCCATTATCCGAAATGATTGCATGAGGTACTCCGAACCTTGTTACTATGTTCCTCCAAACGAATCGCCGAACGCCTGCTTCAGTAGTTGTGACCAGGGGCTCGGCTTCCACCCATTTTGAGAAATAATCAGTTGCAGTTATCAAAAACTTGAAGCCTCCGGGGGCAGTGGGTAGTTTACCTACTATATCCAAGCCCCATTGAGCAAAGGGCCAGGGACTAGTGATAGGCTTGAGGGCCTGAGCAGGCTGTTTCGATATTGGAGAAAAAAGCTGGCAATGTTTACACTTTTTGACCACTTCTTCACAATCCTTCTTCATTCCTTTCCAGAAGTATCCTTGACTTACAGCTCGCTGACAGAGGGAACGACCACTGGAGTGACAGCCGCAGCTTCCACAATGGTGCTCGGCCAATATTGATGGTACTTCGTCAATATGGATAACACGGAGGTACGGCCCTGTGAAGCTTTTTCGGTAGACTTGGCCGCCTTCAGAAATTCAGTAGTAGGCCGCTTTGCTTCAAATTCGATGGGTTTCTTTCTTGTCCGAGGGTAGCGTATCGTTTTTAATGCAACTATCTCGTCCATCCAGCTGGGACCAAGAGTAATGCTAAGAATTTCCTCTGGGACTTCAAAGCTTGGCTGGGAGATCTCGCCGAGGTTGATGCTTCCGTATTCAGATGCTTTGCTTGCCGAGGCTAAACTTGTGAGGGCATCGGCATGAGCATTGTTCTCTCGGTAATGTGGAATCCCTTAAACCTTCGGATTAGCTCAAGAGCTGTAGCCTGGTACTTTAGCATCCTGGGGTCCCGAGCTTCATAACCGCTTGTCACTTGGTTAACAATCAGTTGAGAATCACAGAAAACATGTAAGTCTTCAACTTGTAAACATGCAGCGGCTTGGAGCCCAGCGAGCAGTGCTTCATACTCAGCCTCATTGTTCGTGGCTGGAAAGTTGATTGTGATAGCACTTTCATGAAGGACGCCACAAGGAGTTACAAGGACAACCCCTGCACCCGCATCGTTGTTGTTTGATGCTCCATCAACGTGTAGCTTCCAGATGTCTCCACTAAATAGGTTCCATGTTTTTCGAGCCTTGTGTTGTTCCAGCATTCCATAATTAGGCCTATCCAAAGCTTCTTCATCTGGACTTCCTGGAGTGAATTCAGCAATGAAGTCTGCCAACACTTGGGCCTTGATCGCGGCTCGAGGCTTGAAATGAATATCAAAGTTCGCCAATTTGACTACCCATTGGGAGACTCGGCTTGATAGATCGGCCTTCCTTAGGAGGTTTTTTAATGGAAACTCCGTGAGGATGATGATGGGATGCTCCTGAAAATAAGGGAGTAACTTTTGAGTAGCTGCAACCAATGCTAGAAGAAGCTTCTCCAACGGTAGGTATTTGGTTTGAGCTGGGAGTAACGTTCTGCTAGTGAAGTAAATGGGTTGGTCCTCAGGGCCTTCCCATTGAATAAGTGCGGAGCTAACAACATGTGGAGAAACAACCATGTAGAGGTATAGCATTTCAAAAGGCCTTGGTTTGACGAGGAGCGGAGCCGAACTAAGATAATATTTTAGCTCAGTTAGGGTTGCGTCGCATTCTTTTGTCCATTTGAAGCTTCGTCGGCTTTGCTTTTTTGAGGTTTGGAAGAAAACATGGCATTTATCCGACGAGCGGCTAGTAAACCCGTTAAGGGCCGCGGCCATCCCTGTCAGTTTCTGAATTTCCCGAGGAGTCAATGGTGGCTTTAACTGCTGAATTGCCGAGATCTGGTTCGGATCCGCTTCGATGCCCCGCCGAGTGACAAGATAACCAAGGAATTTTCTGGAGCTAATGCCGAAGGCGCATTTTTCGGCGTTGAGTCATAACTTGTACTTTTTCAGTATTGCAAAAACTTCGGCAAGATGAGAGAGGTGGTTCTCGGCTTTGAGACTTTTGACGACCATGTCGTCAATATAGGCTTCCATGATTTCACCGATGAGCAGGCCGAACAAAAGGTAGACCATTCTTTGAAATGTGGCCCCTGCGTTCTTCAGACCGAACGACATAACAACGTAGCAAAAGAGGCCCATGGGGGTGATGAAAACAGTTTTTTCCGTGTCGTTTGGGTCCATGGCTATTTGGTGGTAGCCTCGGTAAGCGTCCAAAAAACTAAGCTGAGCATGACCCACTGTTGTATTGACCAACTGATCTATCTTCGGAAGGGGAAGGCAGTACTTTGGGCAAGCGTCATTCAAATTGGTGTAGTCCACGCAGACCCTCCATTTTCCATTTTTCTTCTTTACCACCACAGGGTTTGCAAGCCAAGTGGGGTATTGCACCTCTTTTATAGCACTTGCTTCAAGGAACTTGCCCACTTCTTCGTTTACCACTTCGGCGTGAATGGCTGTCAATCTCAAGGCTTTTGAATCACCGATTTTGCCCACTTGGAGACATTGAGTGAGTGTTGGATGAGCTTTGGATCGATACCTGGCCTGTCATACGGCGTCCAGGCGAAGACTTTAATGTTGTTTTTCAGGAACTGAACCGTTTCTTCACGCTCGGCTTCCGACAGACCTGTGCCGAGCATGAAATACCGTGATGCATCTTTGTTAAGTGGGAACTTCACAAGGTCTTCAATTGATTTTTGTTCGGGTAGAGATCCGACGTCCTCGAGAACCAGCTTGTCCGGGACTTCAACCTAATGTACTCGTTTGGAGCTTGGTGTCTTTCCAATGGCTGAAACATAGCATTGTTTGGCCTGTAACTGGTCTCCCAACAGAGCTTCCTGTCGGCCGTGAGCGCCGATGTATCGAATCACCTGGTGGTAGGTTGAGGCGACGACTTTCATAGAATGGAGCCAATTTCGACCGAGGATTGTGTTGTAGGGACTCGGGGCGTCCACGACGACAAACTCCAAGTTAGAAGCGACCGAGCCTGTGACAACAGGAAGAGTGATCCTACCGAGCGGCCAGACAGGCATTCCACTGAATCCAATTAAGGGAACCTCGGCTGGGAGAAGGGATGAATTTGAGATTTTAAACTCCTTGAAGAGGGATAAGTACATCACTTCTGCCGAACTTCCCTGATCTACAAGCACCCTTTTGACTGAGTGAGTTGAGATCTGCACTGTGACCACCAAAGCGTCGTTTGGGGTGTTTGAATTCGTTGAAGATCTCGCTTGATGAATGGGATTGACCAGGGACGCTCAAGTGTCTTTAGCCATTTAGGAGCACTGCCAATAGAAAAAGTTTGGGTAAGTTTCTGAGCTTTGTCAAGTTCTGAACGAAGCTGCTTTGCTGCTTCCTTTGTTGTTGGTCCATGAATAATGTTGATGACTCCGACCAGACGAGGAATAGGGTTTTGTCCACCGGTGTTCGGTTGTCTTCTCGGCGTTTTGGTCCAGTCAATATGATCATCTAGAAGCCCCTGGGCGACAGATTCTCCAATAAGACTTTGTATAAAGCGCAAGCCGTAGTGTAATGCCCAAGCTCGTTATGGTACGAGCACCTCTTCCGATTATTATCGTTCCCATTTTAGTGTTAAGCTTTGGAGGGTTCGGCCAAACAAAGAACGGCTCACTCTCCAAGGTACATAGGAAGAAGTAAATTGGCTCTTTGAAAACCGTGGTCTCAAGTATGTAGTCGTGGGCTTTGGGAGCCTTCTTGTTTGCCACCTTGACTGTATTAACTTGTTTCTTCGGCTGGGCTGCAACCACAAGCTTAGGGCCTACTATTTGGGGAGTAGGGATATGAAGGCTTTAGGGCACGGTGGAATTTTGTCCTCCTTGGAGTTCTCGTTTGGTGAGGAACTGTTCGTAGGAACAGAACTGTTTGACCGTCCTCATTAGCTCGTTCATGTGATGAAGTGCCCGAATCGCCAATTCGTCCAGAATTTTGCTTCCTGTCTCCAATCCATTTTTGAAGTTCCTTAATGCCCAATACTAATCAACACCAGGTATTTCGTTAAACAATTGCCAGTAACGCTCTGCATACTTCCGAAGTGTTTCGCCAGGCCTTTTCCTCATCTGTGCCAAGGCATTGTCTTCCTTGGCTTGCTTGTT
Organism: Rhododendron ovatum; assembly: GCA_019656835.1. Taxonomy (NCBI): domain Eukaryota; kingdom Viridiplantae; phylum Streptophyta; class Magnoliopsida; order Ericales; family Ericaceae; genus Rhododendron; species Rhododendron ovatum. The sequence continues at coordinate 9,895,295 of CM033802.1, read as the reverse complement.
GCCTGTGATAAACTGATAGTTAAAAGCTCTTTCGAGCTATTTGAAGCTATGGATCGGCCCTGCTTCCAACTGATTAAACCACAATAGGTCAAGGCGTCCAAGGCTTGAGGGAAATGCCTTACACATAATGGCGTCGTCATCGGTTACGCATGAGATAGTGCTTCGGTAACTAATGAGATGGGTGTAAGCCTCGATTGTGCTGGGGTTGAACTTCTAAAACTTCGGGAGGTGGAGCCCGGGCTTCGGCAATGTGGCTTGACAAAACGCGTTCATGGTGTCCTCCAAAGATCTCCGCGGAGGCGGTGCTTGCTGTGGCTTAAACTGGTGCTGCCCTTGAAATTGACCTGGTGGAATGAATCCTGGCGGGCCCTGAGGCGCAGGGAACCGTGGTGGGCCTTGAAATTGAGGTTGCCGCCAAGTCTGATTTTGATTAGGAGGAGGAGCTTGAGCAGTTAACGAAGTGCCTGCTTCATTCTGATTACCCCAACGGAAAGCCGGATTTGACCGCAACCCCGGGTTATAAGTATTAGAATATGAATCCCAATGTTGGTTTAAAGCGCACACCTCTTCTGTGGGGAGTTGACTATAGTGGTGTCGGAGGGCGGGAATGGTATGGCAATTGTCGGTCGAATGGCCCACAGTCTCACAAATGACGCACACTTCCTCCACTTGTCAAACTTCTTTCACCTCTTTCACTTCTTTCACCTGGACCGAGTCTAATTTCATTTTGTCCAACTTCAAAGATAATTCATCCAACTGTGTCTCAAGACCGTTATGCTCGTTCAACAAAAACTTACCGGAGCCTCCCGGACCTTGATTCCTCATTACTTATTCGCCTGGATCAATGTATTGCTAGGTTTGAGCCCTTTCCGCCAAAGCATCTAAGAACTCCCAAGCGGCATCGGGATCCTTCCCCATAAAGTCGCCTATCCCCATAGTATCAAGAAGTTGCTTGGACTCCCGATCACAAGCCAAATAGAAGTAGTTAATCAGAAGGTACATGGGAAAATTATGGTGTGGGATAGCTGCGAGTAAATCCTTGTAACGCTCCCAATACTTATAGAAGACCTCCCCATCTTTTTGCTTGAAATTCTGAATTTGATCCATGAGAAGCTTCGTTCGGCTAACCGGGAAGAACTTGGTGGTGAAAACATCCTGGACGTCAGCCCAAGTTAGCAGGGATCGAGGCTTCAAAGAATGGAACCATTGCTTGGCCTTGTCTTTGAGCGAGAAAGGGAATAACTTAAGGCGAGCTTGATCGAGCTGTCCTGGTCCTGTCACAAAAGTGCTAACAATGGTCTCAAACTCCCGAATGTGAGCATAAGGATCCTCAAGTTCACTCCCCCAAAATTCCGGTATAACTCGGTGATATTCTGGTTTGAAAGCGAACGCATTAGCGGTAGTGCAATTTGGAATAGCAATCGAGGACACATGTGGACCTCTCTCCGGAGTTAAGTAATCACGCAAAGTACGAGCTGGTTATTTTGCCATTGGCCTTGACGGAGATGATAACTCACACGGGGGAGAATACGATTGAATAATACTACGAGTCCGTGGAGGAGAAGCAGACTTATGCAGTCGATTGGAAAAAGGGCTACGATAGATGTTGAGCATATAACCTCCCCACGTTAGTCAAACAGACTAGAAGAGCTATGCTACCGCCTCGTTCTCAAACAGTCTCGTGGGGTTATGCTACCGCCACGACTGTATAAAAGCAATAAAAACAGTAAAAAGGCAATTGATGCTCAAATTAGCTTCGTTAAACCTCAAGTCGAATTGGTGGCTCAGTTAGAGGTATCCGCTAAGTTGAGTTCAATACACACAAAAGGAAAAAAAATAGGGTACTTACAGTGGTTTGTCGATCCTCCAAATAAGCTTATAATAAGAAATCCCCGACAATGACGCCAAAAATGCTTAACCTTCGAACCTCGCCTTCAAATAAGGTTGAGATAAACCCCAACCGTAGGGCTAGATTGTCGGTAGCATAACAAACCGGTAAGACCGGGATCGTACCACAGGGAATTCGAATATAACTTAATCGGATTGTAGGTTTTATATGGTGGTTTGTGGCATTTAAGATGGCCAACTTGGTTTTGCTTTGAATGGTGGAAAGTGTGGGGGTGGTTTTCTTCGTGATCCTTCCTGTATAGCTGCTTCCATATGTCGGATCATGAGAGATGACGCCGGTCTTGATGTACTTGCAGAACCGGAGGGGGATGTTCCTCCGGGAAGAAGCTCCGACGATCTTGTCAGTCAATGGAGAAGAAATGAAGTTTGGTAAGAAAAATATGTTGGTGGGGAAGAGAGAGTGCTGTTGTCCAGAAGTCTAGAGAGAGAGTTTTTTCTTTTAGTAACAATACCCCTTCTATTTATCGGTAAAGGGGTAGTGTGTTGAGCAAGATGGCTTTGCATTCCACGCGTCAAGCATTGCTCGGATGACATCAGGTTGCAGGGCCATTTAATGAACACCACTTCCCAAGTCTTACAGAGCCACATGGGTCGATGTCAGAAAGGTCACATCGTTCAGAGCTGTCACTTCGAATATCAGAAAAGACAGCTTACTTATCACAAGATATTATTGGAAGGTTCCATAATCTTCTGTACTCGGTGAAACCCACTTCTAACACACGATGAATTCCCGAGCATCAGATGTTCTCTCTGAAGAACAACGTATCCGAACAAGAGGACATCCTGAGCGTTTGGAAAGATCACCGGGCGAACTCAAAAACATCCACGTTCGGTGAAGACACGCAACGTTCAGTGACGTACATGGGCGTCCGTCTATCCTTCGGATATTTCGGCCCCCTACAATAGCCCATCAACTCTTGCTTTTCTTGCTCGGATGAAAAGGAGGAGTTGAACAGAAGTTGGCCGAACAAAAAGTAGCTCCGAACAACGAATGACCAGACGAATCGTCGAAGTCGTTTGAACAGAAAAAGGCTTGGAATCTTTTAGGCTCGTGCTTGCAGCTTTCATTTAGTGCTTCTGCAACCGCCAATTTGAAACATCGCCAGGTGTCACGACTTCATTGGGTGGTGGTACGACACGCTTCATTCTTGCCACGTGTCCTTCATCGAGCGTCACATCAATCTCCCGCTCAAATCCAACGGCCAGGGTTCAAGACCGCTTTGAATTCTGAGCTCAGTATAAAAGGGGCAGGGTAAGGAGAGAGAAAATCACTCTTTCCCATTCTCGATCGTCTTCTCTGTTCAAGCGCCGTTTCAGACCAAAAATCGCCAGAAATCTGCAGATTTGAAGGTTTTGGTCACAGATTTCTCTTGATTTTTCAGGTATTTCTCGAGTTCTTCTATTTCTCGATGCATTTTGATTATTTTCGAATGCTTTTGCCCCCTCTAAGTTGGCTCTTCCCTTTTTGTTTGGACTGAAACAACCGCCTGATTACCCAGGTGTTCATGTGTTCTTCTGAACACATGAATATCTTCAAATCGTGTTCTTCCGAACACGAGGGTCCCCTTTAAGTATGAGTTTTCTCGAAGGGACAATCTTGAAGAAGCTTGATAAGCCATGTTAAGCTTCTTAATCTCTGTTTTCCCATTGAAACGCGTAGGGCTCCCCATCGTTTCTCTAAGCGATAGGAGTCCCTCCTTCGGAATTTTTTCCAAGGGGTTATCGTTTGGGAAGCAACCGAGTAAACTTGAGATATCTTTGAATAATATAGAACATCGAACATAGGCACTCAGACTCCTGACCATGCAAATCGCTAACGGTCTCATCCCATGCACTGATTTGTTTTTAGGTATGGAGTCTTCGAAGTCAACCTCTTCGAGCGAATATTATCGGTCGGTGGATACCGGAGCTTCGGATTTTGGTAGAGTTGATCCAGAGCTAGCGGAAGCTATAAGAGACTTCACCCCTGAACTACCCAATGGGATCAAGTAGCAGAGTTCCCGAGGGAGTTGAAGGAATCGACTACCCCGCCCGGGTAACTCCTCTGCGAACAATGGGGCCAGATCCCAACATAATAGATATAGATGAAGATCGCCTGATAGAGAGCCTGTAACGCCCCGACTTTTCGGAAGCAATATAAAAATAAAATCTTAAGAAAATTTGCTAAATAAATATAATTCTCTAAAATAAAGTTTAACTATTACAGTCACAAGATAAATTTGCTGATTCAAAATACATTGATTTCAGAGCTGACTCTAGATTTGATACAAATCCGAAATATACTCGA